>PVIJ01017327.1:0-29722 GCA_004024925.1 Scalopus aquaticus
TCGGCAGCGGCGACGCGAGTTCGACGCCCGGCCGGGGAGAATCCCACATGGTGGGGCAGACCTCTCCTGCCTCGCCCGCTGCTGCCCTCAGCAGTGTACTTCTGATCTGCCTGTTCTGCTACCCGCTCTGTCTCTGGTGAACCCTCTCGCCGCCCCACGCCTCTGGCCTGTACCCCAACTTGTATGTATAAATAAAAAAAAAATAAAAAATCTTTAAAAAAAAAAAATGACACAAATGCCAGAATTAGTGGATAGAGACATAAAGCAGCTATTTTAAACAATTTTTACAACTGATATACAGATATGAAGTACATTTAAAAGACCAAAACTGAACATTTCTAGAGATGAAAACTGCAGTGTGTGAGATGAAAAATATATGACATGGAATATAGCAAATTAGAGAGTGCAAGAAAAAAATTTTAGAAAATGTGAGGCCATACCAATACAGAATATCTAAAATAAAACTCAGGGAAAACAATGAATAACAGCATCAGTGATCTGTGAGATAACTTCAGGTGATCCAATGTATGTGTGATTATAGTTTTGAGCAGAAGGGAAAAAAGTTTGAAAATGCAATGACCAAAAATTACAAAACTTGATAAAAATTCTAAACTTAGAGACCTAAGAAAAAGGGGAAAAAGGAACAAAAAACATGTACAAACAGCAAGATGATAGCAACCCAAACTATATCAATGATCACATTAACAATAAATGACCTAAACAACTTAAAAGGCAGATTAGTATGTCGAGTAAAAAATGCAAGATTCAACTGTATGTTACTTAGAAGAAACCTATTGTAAGTATTAAAATACAAGAAAGTTGGAGAAGGATATTCCATGTTAATACTAATAAAGAACATTGGAATAGCTATATTAATTTCTGACAAACTGGGCTTTAGAGAAAAGAGTATTACCAGGAATAACAGTCCTTTCATAATGATAAAGGGGTTAATTGAGGTGGTGCTAATGGTACTTAATACTTATGCACCTAGTAATAGAGCCTCAAAATAAATGAATCAACACTATTAGTGGGAGGGTAGCCTGGTCTAGCTCCTATGGAAAACAATATGGAGATTTCTCAAAATATTAGAAATAGATCTACTATATGATGCAACAGTTCCACTCCTAGGTGTCCACCTGAAAAATGCAAAAGCACTAAGTTGAAGGGATATTTATACTCCTATGTTCATTGCAACACCATTTACAATGACCAAGTTATAAAACAATCTGTGTGCCCAATGACAGATGAATGGATTTAGAAGATGTGGTATATATACACAATGGAATACCTCTCAACTGTAAAAAATTATGAACTCTCTTGCCATTTGTGACAACATGGAGAGGGGGATTATGCTAAGTGAAGTAAGTCAGAAGGAAAAAGACAAATGCCACATGATTTCACTTGTTTGTGGAATATAGAGAAACAAAACAGAGTCCTACAAAACCCAAAGACAAACCTTAGATATCCCACTATAAATTTGATAATAACAGAGGGGGAGGAGTAAGAAGATCCAGGAGACTATGGTGGAAGATTGTAGGTGCCTTGGTGGTGGATATGATGTGATAACATACACACAGAAGTGTGTTCACACAGAAGTGTTAACTTGTACCTCTGAATCATATACAGTGCTGTAAACCAGTGTAACTGCAAAAAGAAAATTAGTAAAAAAATAAATAAATAAAATGAAACACCAACCTTAATAAAACACAAGTCAGAAACCAAAAGGGAGAAATTTACAACTATTGTTGGATATTTCAGTACCTTCCATCTCAATAATTGATAGAACTAGTATGCCAGAAGACTAATAATTTATATTTAATCAACACTATCAACCAATTAACTTTTGACCTAATTAACTTTGAAAATAGCATTCTACCCAACACAGGCAGAATATACATTCTGTTTAATTGCATGGAGTATTTACTAATGCAGACCACATTTTGGTACATAAAACAATGTCAAAAAATTTAAAATTACATCATCTAACCAAAAGGTAATTAAAAATATAAACTTTTCTGGAAATACCCTAAATATTTTGAAAACAATACATTTTTAAGAAATTAATGGGTCAAAGGGAAACAAAATCAAACATGAATTTAGAAAGTATTTTGTACTGAATGAAAATTAATTTTTTTATATATATATTGTTATTTATATCTTTTACATTTGTATTCCTCTTGGGTAACCCACTACCAATTCACCCGTGATCCATCTCCGTGGTCCCTTGTGTCCTTTTCTACACCCATTTTGTGCCCTTATCCTCCCCCTTCTCCTCCCCCTCCCCCCAGTATTTCTCTCCTATTTGGTTTCCCTATAGTCCCTAAGTGAAACCATTTGATATTTTTCTCTTTCTTTCTGGCTTATTTCACTGAGTATGATCCCCTCTAATTCCATCCATATCGCTGCAAATTTCATGTGTTTATCTTCTTTGAATGCTGAATAGTATTCCATTGTGTATACGTACACATCTATTTTTGGACATTTGGGTTGCTTCCATACCTTTGCTATTGTAACAGTGCTGAATGAACATGCGGGTACATATATCCTTTTGGGAATCTACCCAAAGGACACCAAAACACTAATTCAAAAGGATACATGTACTGAATGAAAATTAAATCAAAATTTGAGGGATGTAGCAAATGCTGTTTCCCCAAGAAAAATTCATAGCACTAAATGCCTGTTAGAGTAGAAATGAGGTTGTAAATTAGTATCTTTAGCTACAGCTTAAAAAAATAGAAAGAGAAAAGCTTACTCAAAGTAAGCAGCGGAAACAAGTTAAAGGTAAAAGCCAACCAGTGAAATAGGAAAATAAAACCAGTAGAGAAATACAATGAAATAAAAAAAACTGGCTCCTTGAGACCAATAAACTGTAGTCTGACAAATCAGGGAAAAGTAGACATATTACCTATGTGAGAAATGAGAGTTGGCAGAGCTATATATTCTATATTTACTAAAAGGATAAATAAGAGTATGATCTGAATTACTTTATGCCAGTAGACATGTAGATGAAATGGGAAATTCCTTGAAAGAAATGAAATACCAAAGCTAACTCAAGAAGTAATAAATAATCTAAATACTCTATCTCTCAAAGAATTTCCACAAAGAAATCTTTGGGCCCAGAGGATTTCCCCTGTGAATTCTACTAAACAACTCAAAAAATGATAATGCTAATTTTATACAAATACCTCCATAAAATAGCTGAAAGGAAATACTTTTTACTTCATTCTGTGATCCTAGTATTATTCTAATACTAAAATCATAATTGCAAAAAAAAAACTACAGACTAGTATCCCTTCTGAACATAGTTGTAGATTTCTTAACAAAATTTTAGTAAATTGAATCCAGTGTACAAAAAGGATAAAATGGAATGACCAATGAAATTTTTTCCAGGAATGCAGGGTTGGTTTAATAATTTAAAAATCAACATCATGTACCACATTAATAAAGTAAAAAACAAAACAAAACAAAAATAAAGCAATGTGATCAACTCAGTAGATGCAGGGAAAAAAAACATTTAACAAAATCCAACATGCTTTGCTGATAAAACCTCTGAACAAACTAGAAAGGAACTCCTCAAACTAATAAAGAGCATTTATATAAAGCAAATAGCTGAAATCATACTTAATGCTGAAATACTGAATCCTTTCCCTCTAAGATCAAGAACAAGACAGATGCCCACTGTCACAACTTCTATTCAGCGTTGAATGGATGTTCTAGCCAGTGCAGTCAAACAAGAAAAATGAAGCCATTTAGATTGGAAAGGAAAAAGTAAAGCTCTTTATTCAGAAATGTTATGATGGCCTATGACATCTACAGAAATGCTTCTAGAATAATTAAGTGCCTTTATCAAAGTTGCGGGATACAAGATCAATATAGAAAGTCAACCGTATTTCTATTCACTAGCAAATGAACAGTCAGAAGTTGTAATTTTAGAAGAATACCACTTACAGAAAAATTTAAAATAATACCGAAGGGTAAATTTCGTAAGTCATATGTAAAACTTCTACATTAGAAGCTTTAAAACATTACTGAAAGAAACCAAAGAAAGCCTAAATGGAGAGACTATGTTCAAGGATTGGAAGACAATATTGTCAGTTTTCTTCAAAGATACAGATTCATTGCAATTCCAAGTCAGAATCCTGTCAGTTTTCAGAAAGTGACAAGCTGGCTTTTACCTTTAAATGGAAATGCAAAGGATCGAGAATACCCTAAGTAATTTTGATGTAGAACAGAGATAGGCTATCTGATTTATAAATAATAAATTTTAAAATGGTATGGGTGTAAAGATAAATAGATCCATGGAACAGGAGTCCAGAAAAAAATATGATTAATCGCATTTTGAGAAAAATGCCAAAGCAATTAAATTGAAGTGTTTTCAACAAGTGGTGATGAAACAGTTTGCTCTTCACCTGCAAAAAGCTGATTCCACACCTTTGCTATACCTTGCATCATATGTAAAGTTGATTCAAAATTGACCATAAACCTGGATGTAAAGCCCAGATCTTAAAAATATTTTTAAGAAGAAAATATTTGTGATTTTGGGTTTGGTAAAGATTTCTAAGGTGCAACACCAAAAGCATGACTTATATTTTAAAAAATGGTAAATGTGGGACTATATCAAAGGCGACTTTGATAGTCACCTTTAAAAAAGTAAAAGAACAAACTACTTACTGGTAGAAAATATTTGTGCATAGCATATTCGTTTAAAGACTTGAAATCAGAATATATAAGGAACTCTCAAAACTCAGTTAGAAAACAACCTAGTAAGAAATAGGCAAAAGATTTGAACAGACACTTCAACAAAGAAGAAACAAAGATGACAAGCACATGAAAAAGTGATCAGCATTATTGGTCAGTAGGGAAATGTAGAAGAGAACCACCGTAAGATAATCACGGCATATATGTTAGTATGTCTTCAGTTAGAAAGGGTAGACATAGACAGTACCCAGTGTTGGTGAAAATGTGGAGCAACTGAAACTTTTAGAATTTTCTGATGGGAATGCAGAGTGGTACAGCGATGTTGGAAAACAGTTTGGCACTTTCTTAAAGATTTAGAATGTATACTTACTCTGTGATTTTGACATTCTAAATCTGGGCTTTTATCCAGGAGAAGCAGATGCATATGCCCACATTAAGATTTGTACACAGATATTCATAGCAGCTTTTTTTGGTAGTAGACAAAAATTGAAAACAATCCAAGTATGTTTCAAGACGTAAATCAAGCCAAATGTGCATTATTAGCCAGTAGATTGAAAAAAAATTGTCTCTCCATATACTGGAATACTACTCAGCAATAAAAAGGAATGATTTTTTGATGCACACAACACTGTGGTTCTCAGTATAATTACAGTGAGAGAAAGAAGCCAGGGAAAAAGGAGACATGGTTTTATTTAAATGAAATTCTGTAAAGTACAAGTTATTCAGAAAGCAGATCAGAGAGTTTCTGGATTCATGAGCTGGAGAGGGATGAATTATAAAGAGACACAAAAACTCTTTGTAGTTCATGATATATTCAATATGTTCCTTACATTGATTGTAGTTAACACTTTATGGAAATATATTACACTTTATGTACATACACACATCATAGCTAACCAAATTGTATACTTTTAATTTGTGCAATTTATTGTATGTTAAATAAATTTATTTAAATCTGAAAAAAAGTACTTCCCTATTCACTGTTTACAGTATGGTACTAAAATTCAGAATAAGGGACTCAGAATTATTTTTAAATTTTTAATTTTGATAAAGTGGCAAAACATGCATTGTATGTATCAAGTTTACTTAGAGTTTTAACTTAGTACAAAATTGAGAAGTTGAAAAAAGTTACCACTTTGGAGTTTCTGAAATTCTTAAGAAATTTTCAGAATGTTATGTCAAATATTAGATTTAATTTTACTGTCAAATTATAACATTGTTATTCAACTAAATGATGAAGGGAGAGAAAGGAAGGAATGTTTCAAAAACCTTGAGTATAACACAGAATTATAGACATGAATGGCAGGTTGAATAATGGCTTCTCAAAAATGTCCACACCCTAATCTCCAGAATTTGTTAATATGTTACAGAGCAAAAGGAACCTTGAGATGTGATTACTATTAAAGACTTTGAAATGAGGGATTATCCTGGATTGTCCACATGATGCCAACATAATCACACAGTTCTTAAGAAATTTAAGAAAGCAAAGACACTTTCCCAGCTTCAGTCAGAGAGAGATGTAGCTATACAAAGATGACCAAAGGGGTGCAACATTGCTGGCTTTGAAAATGAAAGAAGGGGACCCAGAGCCAAGGATTGTGGGCAGCCTCTAGAATCTGGGAAGAACCAAGTAGTAGATTTTTCTCCTGGAGTCCACAGAAGGAACTGCAACCCTGCTAACCCTTCGATTTTAACCCAGTAAGATCCATTTCTGGCTTCTAACCTCCAGGACTGCGAGATAATAAATGTGTATTGTTATGGCTGTTAAGGTTGCCGTAATTTGTTAGGGGAGCTATAGAAAATTAATACAGTATTTAAGGGCGGGGGTTAAAGCTCAGAATCATGTTTTTTTGCCAGAGGGTTGCAAAGTTTTCTCATTTTTCTGAAAGTAATATATAATTAAAACTTCTGAACACAAGGTATTAGAGTCGAAATAAACATTAGATGTCATTCCAGCCCAACACCCTGAACTTTATAGACACTGAGGGAGGGCCAAAGATTCCATTGTAGTAAGTAGTAAATGCAACCTCACTTTTAATTACCATGTAGAATCTGATAACTCCCTAATATTATCTCCTGAGCCCACTCAGGCCCTGTCTCTTGATTTACTTCTGGATATCTCACAAGCACCCTTTGCTCAACCAGCGTTCTCTTCCTCTATGTAGAAGACACTACAACATGGTTGAATTAAACTGAACAGAAAGAATAAAGGGTCCTGATGAACAGAACAAGTTGAAGTGCTTTATCCTGTTCTAAACTAACAACAAAAGTAGTTTGTTAAACTATGTAAATGATATACAGTAAAATTACTATTTAGTGTTAAGCTACTTAAATGATACAAAGTAAATTTTTTTTTAAAGATTTATTTATACAAGCTGGGGTACAAGCCAGAGGCATGGGGCGGCGAAAGGGTTCACCAGAGACAGAGTGGGGAGCAGAACTGGCAGATCAGAAATACACTGCTGAGGGGAGCAGCGGGCGAGGCAGGAGAGGTCTGCCGCACCATGTGGGATTCTCCCGGGCTGGGCGTCGAAGAGCGCAGCGCTCAACCGCTGCACCACCAAGGAGGCCCCCAAAGTAAAATTTAAGAAGTGAACATTCTTAATTATCTCCCCTCCTCCCAAACCTCATTCTCCAAAGGTAGCACTGTTTTAACAGTGAATATCTTTCCAAATGTCTTGTGTATAAGTAAGCAAATACATACACACCATTTTTCTGCTAAAAACGATCATATTACAAATTGTTCTACAGTTTACTATTTGCTTAGTGGTACATCTATGATATTGTGATTATTGGTAGATTATGTGGAGGGTGCTGACGCCTCACCTATTCCATATTAATATTTTCAGACGTTAGCTATCTTAGCTCTAAGGAAAAACAGTGATGGAAAAGACTTTTGGCATGGAATGTGTAATATTTGCATACCTGTAATCCAGGGCTCCAAATGATTACACATACCAAAATCTATGAACAGTAGTTGGGTATGCAAATAAAGCCATGATTGGATACTACAAATAAAGATGATATACCATGTTATCTGTGTCATCCCATGGGGACATCGCTGAACTTTTTCTTATAGCCCAGAGGAAAACATCACCGGGCAGTCAGTGCCATAACTATATATTTATTGATTAATCATTTTTTATTTCATTATTTATCACATCATTTGTTATAATAGTATTCTTTTTAATGGAGGAATATTTCTAAAGTCCTCAGTTCAATTGTTTGGATGCTTTAATATTTAGACTTTTAACTAAATGATTTAAAGACTGCTTATTTTTATAGTGTGAATTTCCCAAATTTCATGTATTCCCAACACCACCATGCTCTTGAAGAGAGACTTTGAAATACTTAAACGTACATTTAATTTAGCTGTATTAAGCAAACCTTCAATGTTTCATAGATAAACAAATCTATTCTTATGTTCTTCCTACTTTTGAATTGTTACTTTTTCATTTCTCTTAGCTTCTTTCCCTTGTGTAATAACCCTGTTTGATTCTTTCCTCTTCTTAAGCCTCTGATCTCCATTCCCCTTTCCCCTGAAGAATTTCACTTTTTTCTTTTATAAGCTTTATGCAGGTATCAAACTTCTCCCCTGTCACTTTTGACCTTTACACATTCCCTTCTATTTAACTTTTACACTCAGAATATGCTACCTCGCCTTTCTAGTTCTTGTCAACCTTTGCCATGGCCTAGTGGTCTTGGGAAACCTACCTGGCCTAACTGACCCAAACAAAGCTTCTGCTCTTCCACAGAGGTGGCGTCTACCTCGTCTGTCTGACCCACTCCTGCTTTTTGTGATACTGGCTCCAGGCTCCCTTTGGAAGAGTTGTTCCTATAGTTGATGTTTAGAAGGCAATTTGTCTTTGTCCTTCAGTTTTATCTGGTTCAGTGATAGTACCTTTTCTTATTTCCCGGCTTTACAGATTTTTTTTCTGTTAACAGTGTCATCTTTGAGAGAGAAAGTTGGTAATTCGTACTGTCTTTCAACCTTTGGCATTTGAATGGTCTCACTTTCTAGATTTTGTTGTTTTAATACTAATACGGCCCTTGGCCTCCTACTTATTTAAAAACAGTAATTCATCCAAGTCACTGACAGAAGCAATTTAAATGTGGTCATTAATTTTGTTTCTTCAGTAATTACTTACAGAATGAGGTGAGTTTACCAAGGCGTTGTATATATCTGAGATAAAATAAAGGGGGAAATAAATGTAAAGTGGTAGTTCCTTTAGGTTTCTCTTTCCTCCTATCTTCCTTCATGAGGGACATCTCAGAGCCTTTTATCCTTGAAGAATTGATACAGCAACCATCGCTGGGGGTTCAACTCAGAACTTTGCAGGTGCACTGGAAATGTTAAAGGAATTCTCAATTAAGGGGAAGGTAGGAGGATTAGGTAGAGAGAAGTTGAGTCTGACTGTTAAGTTCATTTTTATCTACTGTGGCTGTGGCTTTCACCCACCCTCACTCCCCTCTCCATCCCTTCCTTTTCATTTTCATCCTTTCTCTTTGTTTAATTGTGGTGAAATATACACAACATAAAATTTACCGAATTAGCCACTTTTAAATACACAGTGCAGTGGTATTAAGTATATTCAGGTTGTTGTACAATTATCACCACTGTTTTCCAGAACATTTTAGTCTTCACAAACAGAAACTCTGTAGTCATTAAATAATTCTCCAGTCCTCTCAGTCTCTGTCTGTGAATTTGCCTGTTCTAGTACCTCATATAAATAGAATCACAAAATATTTGTCCATATGTATCTGAGATAATGCTTTAAGGTTCAGCCATGTTGTAGCATGTATTAGAATTTCATCCCTTTTTATGACTGAATAATAATCATTTTAATAATATAAGACACGTACAGGTTTCTCCCATTATCTAAAAGTAGAACATTCCTATTTGTCATGATTTGGTAGGTACTTTTTTGGGATTGGGAATGCTGAATATTTTTCCCATATAAATGAATGGTAATAGTGTTTCCAGATCCCCCAAATGAGCTACCACATCATACTAAATAGGTATGTTCTATTTTCAGTTAGTGGAAGAGATGCACACATGCAGACACACACACACACACCCCATATTTGTTAATAGACACTTGTATTGTCTCTACCTTTTGGCAATTGTGAATAGTGCTATCGTGAACATTGGTGTACAAGTCTGTTTGGGTCTCTGGTTTCATTTGTTTTGCATATTGCTGAGTCATACGGTAATTCTACATTTAACATTTTGAGGATCTGTTGAGGCCACAGTCCCACCTGCAATGAATGAGAGTTCCAGTTTCTCTACATCCTTTTCACTTGTCGTTTTTCCTTTCTTGGTAATAATCATCCCATGAGTTTATAGTGATATCACTTTGTAATTTTGATTTTCATTTCCCTTATGAAATGGTGCTTATTGGTCATTTGTATATCTTCTCATAGGTTTCTTTTTTTTAAAGAAACAGGTATGCCCCCATACCTGTCTGAACAGGTATAAAAATATTGTTCAACATCTCCCTATTCCCTGCCCCAGTATAGAGGAAAGAATTTTCCATTCCTGAGAGAAAGTAGGTTAATAAATAAAGTGTGAAGTTTTATAGAGCTGTGTAGTCTATATTTGCTCATATGTATGTATTTTATCTCTTTTTGTATGTATGTATTTTATCTACATTTGAGCCTCTGCATGTATTTTATCTATCGCTCTTTTTTTATTTTTGTATGTGTATCTTTTCTTCACATAGATAACTTCTGACACTTCCTTGTTACTGGACTTGTTTGAGAAGGCTGGGGTTGAAAGTAAATGAGGGCTTTCCAGTTTGTTCTTACATAGATATTTTCAAAATGAAGGTATGTTTATTCTCTATTCAGTTATAGCCTTAGATATACCTCCTTTTTTCCTTTGTTTTAGTTTTAGGGAGCTGAAATCTTTATGACTTAGACATGCATAGTACTTAGAAAGTTCTATGCTTTTCTATACTTCTACCAAAGTAGAAAGTTCCTGTATTCTCTTTTACCTTCTTTCTGAAAGTCTTCTGTTACCCATAGGAGGATCTTATACAAGATATCTTTATTTTAAAAAAAAGAGAGAACAACACAATAAGTTTTACACATGGGTAATTAGTGAATAAAGCTTTAAAATGACTTTGAATTTGGGAGGCTCTGACAATTTAAGTTTTCAGTAAATTGTTGATGAAATTTTAAATGTATTCTCATTTTTCTGTTATGTCTCAGTTGTTTGCTGACTAGCCCTTTGGAGACTGCAAGCTTATCTGTCATGTCTGTAACAGAACTGTGTGTTCCTTCTCTGATGTACTGGATAGCAGTTTCCCCCCTTTGGGCAGTTCAGAGCAGTGAGCTTTATCATAGATTAATATCCATAGCTACATAGTGATTTTAAATCCAGAATAAACCTAGTTGGGGATTGGGGGGGAGAAAAAGCTCTCTTATGAAAAAAGTGAAACTTTCTCAGTGTATCTTACAGGTTTTTAGAATGTCTGTTTTTGCTACCTTTTAAAAAAATATATACTAAATCAAGGAAAAAGTTCTTTGTTTTCGTTTGTTTTATTTGCTTATGAAATCTATACCTCAATGGCATAACTGGAATTAAGGAGTTAAGAGGAAATACTTGAAAATCTTCAGTTTATTTATTCTCTAGGCACACTTGCCTTTGAAAGTTCAAAAAAGTTGGTTTTAATCTTTGTGTTTTAATTATTCATACTACCCTTTTTCATATGAACTCCATACTACTCAGTCACTCTATAATATTACTAATCAAAATTTATCAACACCAGTCCATACATGAAAACAATTTTAAAGGGGTTGTTGTAAAGCAACCAAACAATGAATATTGAGACAACAGACACCTAAATCATTTAACATGGAGGAGGAGGAGGAGGAGGAGGAGGTGGAGTAACTGTGTGGTCCATCAGAACCAATCAGAGGCCAAACCAATCAAACACATCACACAACCCTTTAAATACTAACCTCAGTAAAACCCTCAAACAAAAATTAATAGAAGTAATACATAAGACAACTAAAATTGAACTTAAAGAAACCATAACAGGAAATCCTCAAAAAAAAAAAAAATGCAAGACAAACAACAAGAACAAAACCTCCCAAACAAAGACATAACAAAGTGGCATTGAGCACTTATGTTTCAGTAATCATCTTAAAGGTAAATGGCCCCAACTCACCAGTCAAAAGTTGAAGAGTGGCTGAATGGATTTCTTTCTTCTTTTCTTGATGGATTTGAAAACAAAGCCCAGCCTTATGTTATTTATAAGAAATTCATCTTGCCAACAAACAGGCATAGATTTAAAGACTGAAGACAGTTAAATAAGCTAGTGGGGAAAAAAAATCAGTAACACCTCTACTTATAGCCGATAACATAGACTTCCAAAGAAGAAGGGTAATAATTGATAGAGACAGACGCTAAATTATGATTAAGGGTCAAATACAACACAAAGAAATCACACGCCAATATGTATGCACCAAGTGATGGAGCATCAAAATGCAGAAGACAATAACAGAAGTTAAAAGAGGTATTGGTAACAACACAATAATACTAGGAAACTTTAATACTCCACATGCAACAATGGCCAGATCAACAAAACAAAAAATATGTAAGGAAACAATAGCCTTAAATGTGGAGTTAGACCAAGTAGGTCTAAGAGACATCCACAGAACACCCCAACCCCAAACTACCAAATAAACATTTTTTTCAAGTGCACATGGAACATTTTTAAGAATACGCCATAACTTGGGACACAAGTCAATTGTCAGTGAAACTACGAAAGTTGAAATTACAACTAATAATTCTCTTTGACCATAATGCCACAAAGTTAGAAATCAAGTATAAGGAAAAAAAAGGAAGAATCATGAATACATGGAAATTAAACAACAGATTGCTTAGTAGCTATTGGACGAAAGAGGAAATCAAAGCAGAAATTTAAAATACCTGGAGATGAACAAAAGTGATAATACAGACTACCAGACTCTGGGATATAGCAAAAGACTGAAGAAGGAAGATAATTGTAATACAGATCACCATTAAGATGCAAGAAAAATCTGAAATGAACGATCTAATGTCACACCTAAAGCACCTTGAAAAGGAGGAACAAACAAGACCAAATTAGCAGAAGGAAGGAAACAATAAAAATTAGAGAAGAAATAAATGCAATAGAGATTAAAAAGACTACACAAAAAATTATCAGTGAAACTAAGAGCTGTTTCTTTGAGAAGATAAAATATTTAAAGCCCTAGGTGGGCTAACAAAACAAGGAAGAAATAAAACAAAAAAACAGAATCACAAATGAAAGAGAAGAATGCACAGAAATAAAAAGGATCATAAGAGATTACTATGAACTATTTGCCAAAAATTTGAGATCCTAGAAATGGGCAAATTTCTAGATCAATATAATTTACAAGGACTAGCCTGGAAGAAACAGAGTAATTGAACAAACCAATCACAAGGACCAAAATTGAAACAGCAATAGAAAATTCTGAAAAACAAACGGCCAGGACAAGATGGCTTTATAAATGAGTTTTATCAAACTTTTAAAGAAACCTAATTCCCATCGTGTTCAAATTATTTTTAAAAATATAAGAAGGAATGCTCCCTAATATATTTAAGGTGCCACTGTTACCATAGCACCAAAACCAGACATAGACAGTACAAGAAAATAAAATTATAAACTAAAATCCCTGATGAACACAGGTACAAAAAATCTTCAACAAAATTCTAGCAAATTGAATTCAGTATATCATGAAAATTAGACACCATGATGAAGTGGGATTCATCCCAGGATGCAAGGATGGTTTAATATACATATATCATGTCATACATCATATCAATCAAAGTAAAGTTAAAAATCATATAATCAATAGATGAAGAAAAAGCATTGAATTGATTCAGTTTAGGGTAAAAACTGTAAACAAAATGACAGTAGAAGGAAACTACTACCTCAGTATAATAAAGGCATATGTCACAAACCAACAGCCAACATAAATAATATTTAATGGTGAAAAACAAAGTTTTCCTCTAAAGATTGGGAACAAGACAAGGATGTTCATTGCTACCACTTCTTTGTAACTTAGTTTTAAAGATTTTGGCCAGAGCTATCCAACAAACACAAGAAATAAAGAAAATCGAGTCAGAAAAGAAGAGAAACTGTCACTATTCACAGATGATGTGACAGTATATATAGAAAATCCTGAAGATTCCATCAAAAGTTATTAGAAACAGTGACTGAATACAGTAAAGTAGCAGGTTACAGAATCAATGTTCAAAAAAAAAACATAGCTTTTTTACATACAAATAACAAGAAGCAAAAGAAATTAAGAAAATAACTCCATTTCCAATAGCTTCAAAAAGAATTAAATACCTCAGAATCAACCTAAGGAGATAAAAGACTTATACAACAAGATCTACAAGTCAGTTACTAAATGACTTAGTGACATAAAGAGAGAGGGATATTCCATGCTCATGTATGGGAAGAATCAATATAATAATCTAAATGATGATGAATGGATCAATGAAATGCAATTGAAAGCTCGGAAATAAATCCATGTATATACTAGCACCTAATCTGTGATAAAGAATCCAATACCATAAAATGTGGAAAATGAAAATACAGTCTCTTTAATGAATGGAAGTGGGAAAATGGGAAACCCATACATGAAAGAGTGAATTTGGATCACTCTTAACCCCATACACAAAAATATTTAGATACATGATTTGCAACAATAAAAAGCAGAAAATAATACATGGCAATATATTCCAAGGATATTTTTAGTGATTTGGCCCTACAGTAAGGGAATTAAAAACAAAAATAAAAATTGGGATTACCGCAAGTTAAAAGGCTTCTATAGAGTGAAAGAAAATACAAAATGATCAAAAAGATACCTCATTGAATGGGAGAAAATATTTACACAATATGTAATTGATAAAAGACTAATTAAAAATGTATTTAAAAACTCATGCAAGTTAACTATAAAAAAATAATAAATGGGTACTAGACATGAATAGACAATTCGCCAAAGAGGATATCCAGAAGACCAAAAGATATTTGAAAAAATGTTCATCATCACTTCTTTTTTTTTTAAAGATTTATTTATTTATACATACAAGCTGGGGTACAGGCCAGAGGCGTGGGGCGGCAAGAGGGTTCACCAGAGGCAGAGTGGGGAGCAGAACAGGCAGATCAGAAATACACTGCTGAGGGGAGCAGTGGGCGAGGCAGGAGAGGTCTGCCGCGCCATGTGGGAATATCCCCGGCCGGGCTTCGAACTTGTGTTGCGCGCTGCCTGCAGCGCTCAACCGCTGCGCCACCAGGGAGGCCCTCATCATCACTTCTAATAAGAGATGTAGGTTAAAGCCCAGGAAGAAAAGCACATACTAAAAACAAGTGTTGGAGAGGATGTGGGGGGAAAAGGAACCCTGTTACTCTATTGGTGGGATGTAAACTGGTTCAAGCACTGTGGAAAGAACTTTGGATTTACTGTATAATGCAGCAATCCCATTCTTGGGCACATATGCAAAGAATATGAAACCATCAATACAAAACCTTTATGTTTTACAATGTTCATAGCAGCATTATTTACAATAGCTGGGACATGGAAGCAGCCCAAACGTCCATTGGTGGATGAATGGGCTACACACCACGGAGTAGTGTGTAGCCATAAGAAAGGATGAAGTGCATCCATTTTCAACAAAATGGAGGGAATTTGAGAGAATTATGTGTAGCAAAATTAGAATGATAAAAGACATTTACATAGCAGACAATTCAATAGTGTAAAACTCTTTCAAAAAACCAGTGGGCCTCAAATAAGCATCCTAAGGGTTTTCAGGTTAAGAGAAATGAGGGTGGAAAAGGGACAAGGGCATATAATGATTGGTGGTGTGGAAAATAATTAAAAATAAGCAATTAAGAAATAAAACACTCAATTGATAACAATTTAATAAAAATGTTTGATAAGTAACTTTTTTCTGCATTGATTTCATCCAAAAAAATTAGATACCGGCCTCCCCTGTGGTGCAGCGGTTAAGCCCTGCGCTGTGGAGCTGTCGGCAGCGGCGACGCCCGAGTTTGACGCCCGGCCGGGGAGAATCCCACATGGCACGGCAGACCTCTCCTGCCTTGCCCGCTGCTCCTCTCAGCAGTGTATTTCTGATCTGCCTGTTCTGCTACCCGTCTCTGGTGAACCCTCTCGCCGCCCCACGCCTCTGGCCTGTACCCCAGCTTGTATGTATAAATAAAAAATAAATCTTTAAAAAAAACTAGATACCAAGCAGTAAAAAAGAAACACATAAATGTTAATAGTCTAAAATCCATTTTGACTTAAAAAAATGCTTGTATCCTTGAAGTGTTAGAACTGAAAAGAAAAAGCAAATTCCATTATCAAATAGAATTTATAAAGATAGCAGCTCCACCTTAACTAGTACTCCATTTACATGAATTTTAGCAAGCTACTGTTTTTCAAAGAGCATTAGAACCACAAGAGAATTTTTTTATTAACAATATTTTCATTTAAAAATTTAGCTGAACCCCAGTTGATGAGCTTTCAGAAGAAAGACATTGCCTTTGAATGTGTTGTAATTTTGCTCTCTCAACGCTTTGTTTTTACTTTTTGGAATTCCATGGGCTCATGTGAATGCCTGCTCTCAAATGACTTGAAAGAAAGGGACAGACATCAGGTCACCTCATCCAAGCATGTGTCTCTGAAGAATGAGAATATCGCTCTCCATAAAACCACAATACTCTATCACACTCCAGAAAGATTTTGTACAGTAATAGTAATCTAATGTGTAGTCTGTTTTTTCAAATTTTCTAATTCTCCCCCAAAATGTCCTTTAATAAATTTTTGCCCCCTAATCCAGGATATAGGTAAGGATTACACTTTGTATTTGGTTGTGGTGTCTCTTTACTCTCCTTTAATCTAGAATAGGCCCTCTTTTTTCTTTTTTTTTTCTTTGTCTTTTATAACTAACATTTTTGAAGAGTCTAGGTTAGTTGTCTTGTGGCATGTTCTATAACCTAGTTTTGTCTTGCTCTTGATGGGTTTCAGATTAAACATTTTCTGTAGGAATACCACACAAGTATACTTACTTGCCATTACGTCACAGGAGACAGAGTATTGTCAGTTTGTGGTGTTGATGGTGATGCAGTTTGGTGATGACACAGATCCATGGTTATAAAGGGGCTGTCAGATCACTGGGAAGTCCCTTTTCCTTTTCTAATAGGGAATAATCTGTAGGTTCACACTCAGACCATGCGGCTGTCGTGTTCCCTACTAACCTTTCACCTGATAGTTTTAATTTGCTCCTTGCTTTAAAATCAGAGTCTAAAGCAAGCATCTATTGATCAGTGTTATCTGTGAAACCCGAGAAATGTCTTTGTGGGTGTGTTTCCAGGGATACAGTCCATGAACCCCTAAATATTTTTTAAAAATCCTTCCCTCATTGTTAAGGTGCATTCTACGGATTTCTTGCTGTGCATTAGAAAAATCTATTTTAAGCATAGGTTACTAGAACCTGAGACTCAACCCTGTTCATTTAATTTTCCTAATTATCTAGCTCAGAATCACATATGGCTTGGTACTTAATTTTTGTTTTTGTTTGTTTGAGAATGATTTGTTCTGGCTTTTTCCCTTATCCTGAGCCAAGCATTTGGATATTTTGTTTGGTATAAACTAAAAAAAGCAAAGGGACTTAACCCTTGGGTTTTGGTGTTCTCTTTGAAGGTTTTTGTGCACAGTAAATTTTGATTTGTGTTTTTGTTGACCTTAAAATAAATTTACATAAGTTGGAAATGAGTTAAAACACTGCAATATATATTTTAATTATCTAATTATCCGTTGTGCCAATATTTTTCACTAGTGTAAAATAACTTTTACTATGTTGTCAAGAGGGTTCAGCAGTTTACTCTAGGAAGCCATGTGTCGCGATATTAGGTTAATATGGAATAGCTGTAGAAGTGATTAATTCTTTATTTAACCTGCTGAACCAGGAGAACAATATGGAATTAGTCCTGGCAGCAGACAGCAATGCATGTTTTGTTTCATCTGTTGATGAGTCTGTTGCTGTAACATGGGTTTGCCTTGCATGAAAAACTGTTGGCTGAGTGACTAAAATAACATTAAGAATATTTGCATAGTATGCTTTTAAAACAGACATATACCATTAAGTCTAGGAAATTTTTATTATAATTACACAGATAGGGGAAAAAGGCTTAGACTAATTAAAGTAGTCAACATCAAACAGCCTGTAAGAAGTTCCACATTCCTTGTCTTAACAATTCTAAAGGTAGAGACATTCTTGGAAATGTAAATATGAACAAAGCATGGCCTTTGCTCTCAGTTGAGGGAAACGAAAGCAAAAATAAACTAATGGGATAACATTAAACTCAAAAGCTTCTGCACAGTGAAAAAAAGCAAATACGCTGCCGAATGGGAGATTTGCACATCATGTATCTGAGAAAGGGCTAATATACATGATCTACAAAGAATTCATAGGACTCAACAAAAAAAACCCAAATGTCCCAAAGAAGACATGCAGATGGCTAACAAGCACATGGAAAACTGCTCATCATCATTTAAATTCAGGGGAATGCAAATCACAACCGCAATGAGATACCACCTCACACCCATAAGGTCGGCCCACATAAAAAAGTTCAGAAAGAACAGGTGTTGACGAGGGTGTGGAGAAAAAGGATCCCTCCTTACTATTGATGGGAATGTAGAGTGGCCTAGTCCCTAAGGAAAATAGTATGGTTTCTCACAATATTAAAAATAGGTCTACTATATGATCAGGCAATTCTACTCCTAGGTATCCTCCTGAATAATGTAAAAGCTCTTATTTGAAGGGACTCCTTTGTTCATTGCAGCACTATTTACAATAGTTATGGAAACAGCCTATGGCCCAGTGACAGATGAGTGGATTAAAATGTGGTGTGTATATGTGAATCTTGCCATTTCACCTGTGATAATGTGGCTCAAGCTGGAGGGGATTATGCTAAGCAAAGTAGGAGAAAGACAAATACCAGATGATTTCACTTATGTGGAATATAAAGAAACAAAGGAACAAGGCAAAACTAAATCAAAACAAACTGAATCTGATTGCAGAATTGATGCTAAGGAAGGGTAGGGGGGCTGGGAGCAAAGAGGGGAGGGAGCTCAGTGAACTGTAGTAGATTATGGGTGTTTAGGTAGTAGGTGTGGTGTGGTAACATACATCTGAAGATGTGTGAACCTGTTCCCCTAAATCATATACAGTGTTGTAAACCAGTGTTATCTCAATAAAAAAAAAAGTTAAATAATAAATCAGGTGTGTCTTATCTATGTTTTAGATAACAAATCAAGGAAAGAATTAAGGAACTACAAACAAGGTCAAACAATGTTTTAGGAAGAAGGACAAGAATGGCCAAGGACATAGAGATAGAAATGCGTAGGGCTTGCTATGGGAGAGGAATTAGTCTGGTTTTGCTAGAGCTGCATGAAGGAAAGTAGTGGAAGACAGGTTAAAATCAGTGTTTGAAGTGCCTTGTATGCTATGCCAGGGAAAAGCCTCATTCTGTGTATATTTTGAGCAGGAAATGAAAAATGTGGCCTTATAGAAACCATGAAATTGTTTACTTTGTTAAGTTATGCCTTAAGTAAGTCTCATAACATATATTATCTCATTAATAGTATGAGACTGCACAGTCACCCTATGAAGAATGTGCATGCCCATTTTACAGATGTGAAACTGAGGTCAGCAAGATTAAGTTTGCAAATGTCAAACACATGCTGCTGGAGCTGGGATGCAGACTGTGGTCTATCAGCTTCCAATAGCCTATTTACTACTATGAATTCTTGTCATTTCTAGTATCAGATCACCTGATAAGTTCGTAAATCTCTGTCACGAATATGGCTATAGAACATTTTCAAAGTTCTGAGAGGACTATTTCATACTGTATAGTCATATTAAGGAATATAATTACTACCAAACCTGACTTGTATTAATCTCTCATTTGGGACCAGAGCTGGATAGGAAATTGAAAAGTTGAATGATGCTTTGTTTACATACCTCATGACATCAATATATGCTCATAGTTAATGTTTTTGTTTACAGTATCTAATCGTATTGGCCCTAAGTAAATCTTTGCTGGGTAAAGCTCAGTTCCTAGTGTCATTTAAGGATGTGTAACAAAGTGATAATTTTCTTTTTTTTGTTTCAAACTTTTATTTTTTTTTATAATATATGTATTTTTATTGTTATTTACATCTTTTACATTTTGTATTCCCCTTGGGTAACCCACCACCAATTCACTCATGATCCATCTCCCTGGTCTCTTGTGTCCTCTTCTATTCCATTTTGTGCCCAAAGTGATAATTTTCTTTCTTTCTTTCTTTTTTTTATACTTAAAGAACAGGTTTATTAGGGCAAGGAAGTAAAAAGCACTTGTACAGACACAAGCGGGCAGAAAGAGCTGCCCCACTGAGGGGCAGGTGTGCTAAGAGCGGCCTGCATGGTGCAGGTCACAGGCAGACAGGCAGGCCGCTGCCCTGCAGAGAGACAAAGATGGTAAAGGAAATCACCTGCATAGGCACAGGTGGGCAGAGAAATGGCTGCCCCAAAGTGATAATTTTCTTATGTGAAACAAAGTGATAATTTTCTTAGCTAAGATATGTTTCTTTTCACAGGTTTCTATAAAAGAAAATGACTACTGATGAAGGTGCCAAGAACAATGGAGAAAGCCCAGCAGCAGCTGTTGCTGAACAGGGAGAGGATATTACCTCTAAAAAAGATAGAGGTGTATTAAAGGTAAGACCACAGGAAGACATGCAGAGAAATTTGCTATCTGAAAAGATTGTTCCTAATTTTTAATTTTTTTTTTTGCTGGCGGTAAAGGTAAATAATGTTTGCTGAGGCTTACTAAAAGTGCCAAACATACAGCAAGAGACCTAGCTATATAAATTAACTTGCCTGATATCATGTATCTTAGTAAATGCCAGACTTGAATTCAGAGGTCTGTGTTTGACCTCAGAAGGCTATTTCCCTATTCTCAAGTATACAAATGGGTTATCATTTTAATATAATAGTTAAGTATATCATCATAAACTAATGACATTTCAAATGATTTTTTTCCAGAAGACCTTTTTTATTTTTATTTTATTTTCTTTTTATTATTATTTTTTAAAGATTTATTTATTTATACATACAAGCTGGGGTACAGGCCAGAGGCATGGGGCGGCGAGAGGGTTCACCAGAGATAGAGTGGGGAGCAGAACAGGCAGATCAGAAATACACTGCTGAGGGGAACAGCGGGCAAGGCAGGAGAGGTCTGCCGCACCATGTGGGATTCTCCCTGGCTGGGCGTCGAACTCGCATCGCGCACTGCCGATAGCTCCACAGCGCAGTGCTCAACCGCTATGCCACCAGGGAGGCCCTATTTTTATTTTTAAAATATTTATTTATTTTTTTATTTGTGCATAGAAAAACTGGGATGTAGGCCGGAGGTGCGGGGGGGTGTGTATGAGAAGATTCACCAGAGACATAGTGGGGAGTAAGACAGGTGGATCTACTGAAATAGACTGCTGAGGGGAGCAGCAGGAGAAGCAGGAGAGGTCTTTTGCACCATGTAGTTCAGCTCCCTGGTCATGCTGCAGTGGTTGGCAATAGCTTGATGGGGCTGAGACTCCTGCACCACTGGGGAGGCCCCAGAAGACTTTTTTTAAATAAAAAAGAAACGCTGACATGCAGAATTCTTAAGAATTTTTTACATGAAAATAGTGTTCCTGTGTGCAGTGAAGATATTTTTTGAAGTTTGTTCAGATAATATATCTTTTGAGTTAAATATCTTATTAAAACATATATATATATATTTATCTTTTAATTCATTTTTTACATGACTTTTCTCACAGTGGTCTTATGAAACAGAGTGCCTCTTAATTCTTTCATTGTATACATGAATAAATTGAAACTCAAAGGGATTAATTGGCTGTTATTTCATTTACGCAATTGTTATACATACATACACGTTTGTATAGTTGAATTAATTGTTTGCTTAAAATATTGTGTTACACATTCTAAATATTACCACTGAGTTCTGCTATCTCTGTGTCAAAAGTATCAAATGAGAATTTTTTAGTTTCTTTTTGCCTGATGTTGCTTTTGTGAAAGCTTTTTTCTGTGCTTGAATCTCTCTATAATATAGACATTTTACTCTTAGCCTGCTATGCGCCCAAATTTTAGAGACTTGAAACTACTGTAAGGACTTACTTACCTCCTGATAATCTTTTTTCAGAAGACTTCTCAACATTATGGCTAAATGAACTATTTGTCCCAAATTTCAGCTTTCTGAAGATTGAAAATTCTACAGATTGTCCTCAGAGTGTCCCCACCTCTATTTAAGTTCTTCTCTTTCATCTTTTCATATAACCACACTGAGAACAGAGTCCCACACTTGCTTCAGATCCTGCATTGTATTTAATAAATCTGATAAGATTTTTAGACTTACAAAAAATATTTTGAGTGAGCCCTTTAAATCACATATATCACTATCTAGAGTCTCCAGTTTCCCCATGAGTCTTTTGGTTAAGATTAAATAGGTCTACTAATGGACCTCAGGCAATTTAGTTTACCACTCTGTGATGAAGTTAACTCATTTGTAAAACAAATATTACTACCTACCTCATAGAGCTGTAAGCATTTAGCACAGTAGATGACCTGTAACAATCTCTCTAACTATGATATACTTAGGAGAGGAAAAAAAAAAGGACCAAGGTGTGCTTGGAAAATCATTAGTACCACAGGAAGATAAAATTATATCATGGAGTTTACATTTTTTAAATGAATTGAGACTAGATTTTGTCCTTAAGGCAACTCCATATTTAGGCACAAGTTCATCTTGCTGGGGAAACCTGAAGTGATACCATAGTATCTCTAGTGGTATGGACAACTGTCTGATTCTCTGTTAGCTACTTATCTACATACCCAATTCCTTTTTTATGGTCCTAAAAATGCAGATCCCTCCTTATGAGACTCAAGCTCCCAAGTACTATAGAAAATTCAAGAACATAAACACTTTTAGAATATTGTGTGGTTTCCTTTGATTTTTTGAAATTTTTTTTCCTTTGAAATCTTAGAGGTAATTTTTTTTGAAGGAACATTCTCTTTTTAATTATATGAACATGCCTTAGAGGTATTGTAGATTCTGCTCAAGACCACCACAATAAAGCAAGTCATGCAAGTTTTCTTACCAGTTTAGATCAAAAGATGTTTGCATTATAGTGTAGTCTGTTAATAAAGTGCACAGTAATATCATATCTAAAATACAATACACATCAATTAAATGAAACACACAGACACAAAGTGAGCACACCCTGTTGGGAAAATTGTGCCAACAGATTTGGTCATTATAAGCCTTCAATTTGTTAAGAGTGTAATAGCTGTAAAGTATATTAAAGCAAAACACAATAAAATGAAATATGCCTATAATTATTTTTTCCCAGCTTTACTGAAATGTAACTAACATAGAACATTATATAAATTTAAGTTGTACAGAATGATGATTTGATTCCCCATTGTTTCAAAATGATTACTACAATAAGGTTATTTAGTACCTGTTTCCTCACATAATTACCAAGCACGTGGTGTAAACATTTAAGATCTCTCTTAGCAGCTTTCAAGTATATAATACAATATTAACTATAGTGACCATACTATACATTAGATCCCCAAAATTTACTCATCTTCTAAATGGAAGTTTGCACAATTTGACCGCCATCTTCCCCTCTCCCCCACTCCCAATCTCTGGCCATTTACTCTCTGTGAATTCTCCTTTTATATTTTTTATTATTATTATTGTTGTTGTTGTTGTTGTTATTATTATTATTTTACTTTACAGCATTGTATAGGTTCCAGGAGTATACCTTACCACATCCACCACTAAATACTCAGTTACCATCTACTGCCAAGCAATTGGACCCATCTACCCATTCCCTTCCCTCTCCTTCCTTTCTGGTGACTACAATTCTGTAGTCAGAGTCTAGAATTTGTGGGATTTTTTTTTTTTTTTGTACATTTGCTTTTTCGTTTCTTTATAGTTCACAAATGAGTAAAATCATGTGGTATTTGTCTTTTTCCTCCTGATTTATTTTGATTCATTTAATTCCCTCAAGGTCCATCCATGTTGTCACAAATGGCAGGTCTTTTTTTATGTTATGACTGAGTAGTTTTGTTTTTTTTTTTTAAGATTTATTTATTTTTGCATACAAGCTGGGGTGCAGGCCAGAGGTGTGGGGCGGTCAGAGGGCTCACCAGAGACAGAGTGGGGAGCAGAATAGGCAGATCAACCAAAATACACTGCTGAGGGGAGCAGTGGGCCAGGCAGGAGAGGTATGTTGCGCCATGTGGGAATCTCCCACCCGGCACTTAACTCGCACAGCAGCTGCCGATAGCACCACAGTCCACAGGGCTGCACTTGATTCGTTGCGCCACCAGGGAGGCCCTTCTTTTTTTTTTTTTTTTTTTTTAAGGATATATTTATTTATGGGCCTCCCTGGTGGCACAGCGGCTAAGCATTGCGCTGTGGAGCTGTTGGCAGCAGCGACAAGAGTTAAACGCCCAGCCTGTGGTGCCTCGCCCGTGTGTTTCCGACGATCTGCCTGCTCTGCTCCCCACTCTGTCTCTGGTGAACCCTCTTGCTGCCCCATGCCTCTGGCCTATACTCCAGCTTGTATGCGTAGATAAAAAGACATAAAAATGTCTTCTTGGCAAAATGCCTATTTAGATCCTCTGCCCATTTTTTAAGTGAATAGTATCGTTTTTTTGTTGTTGTACAAGTTGCTTATATATTTTGGATTGTCTGATATATGGTTTCTAAATGTCTTCTCTGCCTTTTCACTGTGTAGAAGCTTTTTAGTTTGATGTAGTTCCATTTATTTTTATTTTTTGTTTCTCTTATTATTGGTGATAAATCCACAAAGAGGTCATTAAGAGTGATGTCAAAGAATTTATTGCCTATGTATTTAGTGGCTTCATGTCTTATATTCAAGTGTTTAGTCCATTTTTAATTGATTTTAGTATATGGTGTGTGATAGTGGTCTAGATTCATCCTTTTATATGTGACTGTCCTGTTTTCCCAGCACCACTAGTTGAAGAGACCATTCCTTTCTCCATTGTATGCTCTTGGCTCCTTTGTCATAAATTAGTTGCTTATATAGGTATCATTTTATTTCTGGGCTTTCAATTCTATTCCACTGATTTGTGTACCTGTTTTTATTCTAATGCCATACTGTTTTAGTTACTGTAACTTTGTAGTATAGTTTGAAGTTAGGGAGCATGATGCCTGTATTTTTGTTCTCTTCACAGAATTGTTTTAGCTAGTCAAGGTCTTTTGCGGTTCCATACAAATTTTAGGGTTGTTTGTTCTATTTCTGTGAAAAATGCCATAGATTGATAGGGAAGACATTGAATCTGTAGATTGACTTGAGTGGACTGGACATTCTAATAAATTTTTTCTTCTAATTCAAAAACATGGGATATTTCCATATTTGTGTCTTCTTTAGTTTCTTTCATAAATGTCTTACTGTTTTCAGTGTACAGGTCCTATAATTCCTTAGTTAAATTTGTTCCTAGATATTTTATTATTTTTGCTGCACTCATACATGATATTGTTTTCATCATTCCTTTTTCTGCTAGTTCATTGTTTGCATATAGAAACACATCAAATTTTTGTATATTGATTGTAACCTGTAATTTTATTTATTCATTTATTATTTCTGACATCTTTTTTTGGTGGGTTCTTTAGGGCTTTCTATATATAAAATGTCATCTGCATATGGTGACAGTTACATTTGTTCCTTTTTAACCTGACTAACATTTTTCTTGTCCTCCCTAATTGCTCTAGCCAGGACTTATAATACTATGTTAACTAATAGTAAGAGTGGGCATCCTTGCCTTTTTCCCAATCATAGAGGAAAACTATCCAGTTTTTTTCCCCCTCATTGCATATGATCTTAGCTATGGGTGTGTTATACATGGCCTTTATTATCTTCAGGTGTGTTCCTTTCATGCCCATTATATTGAGAGTTTTTAATCATAAGTAGAGGTGGTGAATTCAGCTGTTTTACAGTCCGCATATAATCATCCCTTTTTTAATGATGTCTTAGTCAACAATAGGCCACATGTACAACAGTGGTCCCAATGGACTATACCATATACCCTATATATGTAGTCATCTATGCCATCTTCGTTTATATAATTACACTGACATTTGCACAGTGACAAAATTGTCTAACAATTCACTTCACAGAACATATCTCTGTCATAACTTTATCAGTGATAACATACAGTATTTGTCTTCTCTGTCTGGTCTGTTTCATGTAGCACAATGCCCTTAACAACATAGTATCTATGTTGTCACAAATGACGTGATTGCCTTTTATCTCATGGCTAAAATTCCGTGTATGTGTGTGTGCGAGTGTGTGTGAATCTATATATACATAACATAAATATTATATATCATATCATAGTGTGTGTGTTAAGTGTGTGTATACACACTTCAGTATATAAACATACACTACACTACATCACATCTTTACCCATTTATTCATAGATGGACACCTAGTTTATTTCTTGAACTTGACTGTTGTGAATAATGCTGCGGTGAACTTGGTAGTGCAGATATCTCTTCTAGATAGTGATTTCATTTCCTCTGGATATATACCCAGGAGTGGGATTGCTGGTAATTTTGTGTCTAATTTTTGAAGACCCTCATAGTGTTTTTTACATGGTGGCTGTTTCAATTTACATTCCCACCAACAGTGCATAAGGTTCCCTTTTCTCCATATCCTTATCTGTACTTGTTTTCTCATCTCTTTCCTAATAGCTGTTCTAACCAGTTTGAGATAATGTCGCATTTCCTGATGATTAATGATGTCGAGCATCTTTTCATGTAGCTACTGACCCTTTATATATGTCTTCTATGGAAAAATATCTCTTTACTTCATCTACCCATTTTTATATCATATACATATATATATTATTGAATTACATGAGTTCCTTGTATATTTTGGATATTAACCCCTTATCAGATATATATGTTGCAAATATTTTTTCCTTTCTTTAGGTGGTTTTTTTCATTTTGTTGTTTATTTTACAGTTCAGAAGCTTTTTAATTTGATGTCCCAGTCTTGTTTTTGCTATTGTTACTTGTGCTTTGGTGTTGTATCCAAAATATTGTTGCCAAGACCAGTGCCAAGGAGTTTTATAGTTTCAGGTCTTGCATTTAAGTATATAAACCGTTTTGACTACATTTTGCTGGATTATCTCCTTTCCCCATTGAGTGCTTTTGGCTTGCTTGTAGTATATTAGTTGACTGCATATGTTGTTGGGCTCTCAGTTATGTTCCATTGGCCTTGTGTGTCTGTTTATATGGTAGTACCGTACAAATTTCAGGATTGCTTTTTCTATTTCTATGAAAAATGGCTCTGGAATTTTGATATGAAGTGCATTCAATCTACGGATGGCTTTGGGTAGTCAGAACATTTTAACAGTATTAATCCTTCTGACGCACGAACACAGGATATCTTCCCACTTATTCATGTCTCCTTCAGTTTCTTTCATCAGAGTCTTAAAGTTTTCAGTGTGTGCATCTTTCACCTCCTTGGTTAAATTTATTCCTAAGTATTAAATTGTTTTTGATGCTATTGTGAATGTGATTGTTTTTTATTCTCTTTCAGATATTTCCTTGTTAGTATATAGAAACACAACTGATTTCTGTATGTTGATTTTGTATCCTGCAACTTTACTGAAGTCATTTATTTATTTTAACGGTTTTTGGCTGGAGTTGCAGTAATGAGTCTTTTAAAGAATGTCTGGACTTTTGAACTAAGAAAGTTGTAGAATCTCAGTTCACAGTGGTGATATGAGGGTGGGGCAGGGAACACATTTCAAAGAATTTAGGAGCAAATAATTGAATTCTTTAGACAAAAATTCAGACCCTTCCCCGAAAAAGATCTTCATTGGTAATTAGCATCCATCTCTGCTATCCAGTAAAATTCATTAATTTGGCATAAGTGATTGACAGAATGAATTATACCATTGCATGCCTGGCTTTGATTTTCTTTTCCCAGAACTGACAAACGACATTAGTGGCTTGCTCTGCCAAGAACAAAATAAATATATTGGATTTTACAATAGCTAAATAATTTTCAACTTGGAGTTTTTTGGCATTTCCTTTACTAGAAAATAAGTTATTCAGTATATCAAACTGGGCAGTAATACTGCTTTTTTTACGCAACAAATGTTCTCAAATAATAGTAAGTGTAACCTGTTACCCAAATAATTGGGCTTTATGAAATTAAACCAAACTAGTGGCATCTGGTCAAAAGCTAATATTTTTAGCAAAGGAGGTAAGTAAATAAGATCTCACCTTTGAAACTTTGCTCTAAACCTCTTTTTGAATATTTTGGAAGGTCCAACAATCCTTTTGGTGTTACTCGGTTTGTGGACTTGCTCTGTTACTTGAGAGATTTTAATGCCAAAGCATGGGACATTAAACCAATGAAGCAGGATCTGTTGGTTAATTATTTTGAGGGTAGTCAACAATAAAATTAAACAGAGTAAAGGACAATTTTCTAACTGGATTATTGAGAGAACTGTGAGGGAGCCTTTAGAAAGGACAGGCCATTACTTACAACTCTGCCTGACTGACAGGGGTTGGATTATTATGAACTTTATTTTCTAAATTGAAGTAAAATGTTTCATCTTCTTTTTCTTAATATTTGTATTTCCTAGATTGTCAAAAGAGTGGGGAATAGTGAGGAATCACCCATGATTGGAGACAAAGTTTATGTCCATTACAAAGGAAAATTGTCAAATGGAAAGAAGTTTGATTCCAGTCATGATAGAAATGAGCCATTTGTCTTTAGTCTTGGCAAAGGTAAGAGGATATTTTTGACTTGTGTTTTACTTAGGGTTATTATTATTTGGACTACATAGGAGCCTATCCTTGCCAAAAGGAAAGATATTTTAGAGCAGTTCTCAAAATACAGCTCACGGATCCCTGGGGTTTCCCTGAGATCCTCAGGAATACATAATTTCAAATTTACTTTCATAGTAATACAGAGATATTGTTTAACTTTTTACTCTCTTGACATTTGCATGATGGTACAAAAAATTCAGTGGTAAAAACTTTGGTGGCTTAAGGCCCATATAGACAGTGGGGCCATATTATATCAGTGGTTAGGTATTCTTCACTGTTCTCATTCATTGTGTAAATAAGGAAAGAAAGAAAAACCAGTTTCACTTACGAATGCTCTTGATAATGTATAAAAAGTATTACTTTTATTAAATCCTAATCCTTGAGTTTCACACTGTTTTGGTATTTTGTGACAGAAGGGAACCTTACATTAAGCGCTTCTACATACCCAAGTACAGTGTTATTTGAAGGAAAAGCACTTGAGGACTTGTTTTGAGAGCTGAACTAACCATATATATATATATATATATATATATATATATATATATATATATATATATATATATTTATTTATGAGATACCATTTTTATTTGAAAGGGCAGACTGATTTTTCAGTATTTGGCAGATATTTTCCTGAAAATGAAGTGAGCCTGTCACTTCAAAGAAAACAGCTGACAGTATTTGCTGCCATTGAATTTTCTAAGTGAAAATCACAGTTTTGGAAATCTTCTATCTGCCATTGTGAGCTTAACAGCTTTCTCAAACTTAAAATTGACTTCTGATGAGATCAATTAGTATTAATGAATGTGATTTTTTTTTTTAAAGATTTATTTTTTATTTATACATACAAGCTGGGGTACAGGCCAGAGGCGTGGGGCGGCGAGAGGGCACACCAGAGACAGAGCGGGTAGCAGAACAGGCAGATCAGAAATACACTGCTGAGGGGAGCAGCGGGCGAGGCAGGAGAGGTCTGCCGCGCCATGTGGGATTCTCCCTGGCCGGGCGTCGAACTCGCGTCACCGCTGCCGACAGCTCCACAGCGCAGCGCCCAACCGCTGCGCCACCGGGGAGGCCCC
>PVIJ01017328.1:0-29718 GCA_004024925.1 Scalopus aquaticus
GGTTTGTCTATTTTGTTTATTTTTTCAAAGAACCAGCTTTTGGTCTCGTTAATTTTCTGGACTGTTTTTTTTTATTTCCATTTCATTTAGTTCTGCTTTGATTTTTATTATTTCCTTTCTTAAACTGTCTTTTGGGGTTTTTTGTTGTTCATTTTCTAGTTCTTTGAGATGTGAGATTAAATTGTTTCTTTGGGTTGTTCCTTGTTTCTTGATGTGAGCTTGTAATGCTATATATTTTCCTCTTATTACTGCTTTTGCTGTGTCCCAGACGTTCTGGAAAGTTGTGTCCTCATTGTTGTTCAGTTCTAGATATTTTTTAATTTCTTCTTTGATCTCTTCGTTGATCCCATGTTTATATTTTGGAATGATATCTGTTAGCGTGCATTGGGCAATAGGCAGCAGCCAACTAGTAACTCCAGCAGTCAAGATGTTTAAGTTCTTTGTGTACTTCTGCTTTGCCGTGCACAGTGTGGTGACTTTGACCTTCTGTTTGTCACGTCTTAGGTGCAGCATGACTGCTCCAGCTCCAGCTATCCTGTTCTTGAACATCTGTGCTAATACAAGATACTTTCCTTAAGCACTTTTTTTTTTTGCTTTTATCAGGAAATAAAATCTTTCTCCACACTTTCCCACATACTTCCTATTAGCTTATTAACTAAAAACACGGTGACACATCTTTAGACTTAGACTGGGACTTTCTTATCCCAGTCATAATTCATCCCTTGGTGCTAGGACAAGGGCCTGCCTTCTTTTAAGAGAGTGATTTCCATTCATTTCCTGATCAAACTTAAGTTAGTTCAGCTAACTGGTAAGGAAGGAAAGGAGGAGAGACGAGGCGTTGGGAAGGCAGTGATAACACCTGCCATTGGAAGGCTTTGTCATAGTCAAAATGGGGCATATCAAATATCATGGATATTATAGGTATCCTATAAGTATCACTATGAAGACAGGGAAAAAACTAAAAACAAACTCCTTGGCCTTCCTAATGGAAAAATCATTAACTATATAATTCTGGTCTTGTCATCTTGGAGGAAGCTACATAGAGTTAGGTATATCAAAATTTCCACCACTTAACAAGTCAGCAGGACAAGATGCCTGTATGATTTCTCATTTCAAGTGGTATTTATTCCTCTCTACAAGACCTGTGGAGGAACTGGCCCAATAAACAGCCCAGGTGTCTCTGTTTCACCTACTTTGGAAATTTAGCACTGGTCTATTGAGGTATGCTCTGGGCTCCCAAAAAGCTTTTATACATAAAACAACCAATGTTCGTGTCACGGCCCATGTGTTCTCTACATTTGATGAAAATTGTTTAGCCATTTACACATAAGTAGTAAAAGCAAAAAAACAAAAACAAAAAACCAAGCAATTCTATCAAGAGAGAAATAAGTCATCAGAGTGGTGAAATAGCACTGTTAACACTAACTACCTTTAGAGGTTGGGATTAGACAAGAAAAGGGAGTGAAGGAACTTTCCTTTTTACTTTATATTTAATATCCTATATTTAAAATTTTTTTTCACAGTAAGCATTTATTACTTTGGTAATTAGGAGTAAAAGTATTGTGTGGCCTGGGCCCGAGCCAGACTTATTAAATCAGAATCTAAAAGGATAAGGCAACTGTATGAATTAAAATATACAAAGATACTTATAATGCATAAGCAGGTTTGTGAACCACAGATTGCATTTACTACATCAGGAAATAACTTTGCCTTGAAAAGACATGTTTGTTTATTTTCTTTATTTTCACTTGTGTAACAAAACTGATACTTGGACTTGGGTAGACTCTATATAATAATGTATCAAAAACCAGACATTGTAGGTAGGTGTTCATAAATAATGACATGTGCCATGTTGACATCTGGTACCTCAGATGGATGTTGCAATTCCCATTTTAATGATATTTTTTAAAGATTTATTTAGTTATGCATATAAGCTGGGGTATAGGCCAGAGGTGCAGGGTGGCGAGAGGGTTCACCAGAGACAGCGTAGGGAGCAAAACAGGCAGAGTGACGGAAATACACTGCTGGGGGTAGCAAGCTGTGAAGCAGGAGAGGTCTGCTGCACCTTGTGGGAATCTCCCCCGCCAGGTGTCAAACTCATGTCAGCGCTGCACAGGTCCATGGCACAGTGCTTAACTGCTGCACCACCAGGGAGGCCCTTGAATGATTTTTCCAAATAACCACTGTAGAACTACAGGATTCTTGTGAAACTGCTTTACAGGAAATGGGTAAAGCCTTTTTTCTTTCTTCAGAATAAAATGTTTATAATTTTAGTCTTCTTGAAATTTTTATAAACTTGACAACAGTATTTTAAGTGGTAGAGCTCAAAAGATGGCAGTCGCAGTGCAGTTAGGCCTTAAAAATTGTGTGCCAACTATCTGATAACTATTGATTGTATATCTAACTTGATATAAAATTTTTTTAAGATTATTTATGCATACAAATTGGGGTGCAGGCCAGCGGTGTGGGGCAATGAGAGGGTTCACCAGAGACAGAGCAGGGAGCAGAACAGGCAGATCGGCCGAAATACACTGCTTAGGGGAGCAGTGGGCGAGGCAGGAGAGATCTGCTTCGCCATGTGGGAATCTCCCTGGCCAGGCATCAAACTTGAGCTGCCGCCGACAGCTCCACAGCGCTGCACTTAACCTGTTGCACCACCAAAGAGGCTCTGATATAAAAATTTTAATGGACAGTTAATATAGTTCTGAAGTAAGGATTCTCTGACGTGTTTAACATGAACAAAATAAAATACTAGAATTTAAAATTATAATGAATGTGGAGAAATTAATACCATATGCTACTTGAATATAATATATAATTATATATTACTGTAATTACTGTTTCTCATGTATTTAATAACTTTTCTATAATTCTATAATAAAAGTACTGGTCAAGTTGCCCAAACTCTTCTATGCAATCTACCTTTGTTCTTTTTTGTTTTGAATTAATGAAATTTTATATTAGTATTTCCATAAAGTATACTAAAGTTGGCTGTTAAAATTATTGTTATGAAACACTTGTTCCTATTACAGTGCTTTGCTCATGATTTTTGTTTTTTAAGATGCCATGTAATCATGCTGAATAAAGGCTGATATTATTTATAAAACAAAAAAGTAAGTTTTGATGCTATACTGCATGATAAAGGCTTTCTGCATTTAATTCATATTACAGTCGAGCATGTATTTTAGACAGTCTTGATATTATTTTGACGAGGTTTCAACATTAAGCATACAAAATACTTAAGTTTATTTGAATGCTAAGTTGCATGGTAATATCTTTTTCCATATACTTTGTATTTTTTAAGTATAAAAACAAAGATTAATCATATATCCTAAAATGCCAAATGTTATTTTGGGATTCTTTCAAGGTAAAGTATATTATGGTGTAAAAATGTATTTTATTTTAACAGGAGGGATTTGAATGCTGTTTAGATTTTTACATGAGTAACTACTGTATCACTTGGTAGTTCATTCACTTTAAGTGTTATATTTCTTCATAATTTTCATTCTTAAGTATAATGAAAGTAAGTTTAAATATAAGTCAAATTGTAGTGAGATTAACATAGGGGAGCTCTTTTGATTTCATGAGTTTTTAAAGTAGGTAGTGCAGAATATAAGATACACCAATGTGAACTGACTGATTTCTTACTAACCTAAGTACACACTGAATTAGAGCTCAGGGTCCAAGGCTACTGCATGCCCACAAGGTGTCTTTATGCAGATAATAAAAAAAAAAAATGCCCATTCTCATTGGAAGATCATAGACAACTTGGTGAGTAGAATTTAATAACATATAGACAAGGACAAAGTAAAAGCTTTGACAGTATCAATAATTATCCTACATGCAATGTATTCTTTCCCCATTGTTCCATATATTTTCTAAGAAGTCTTAACAAGAGTCAAAGCAGGCACCATCAGTTCCCATGCAGTGACTACACCTAGTGTTGAATTTGGGATGAGTGGAAGGTACCTTTTATATTTTAAGAACCAGCTTGCTGGAAAGAAAATAACTATATACCAGTATCCACAAACACATATTTTTGTTGTCTCATACTGTTTTATGAATTATTTTTTCTTGAATGAATGAAATATTTTTTCTTACTATTTATTTCATCCCAGTTTTCCATGCATAAAATGGTAGAAGTCACAAGGTACAATTTGTCTTGGGCCTCATACTCTACAAGTATGACCTCAGCTGATGATATGACGTTCTCCTGCAGTTCACACTTGCAGGGTTTATTTCAATCTATAAATCATTTGGTACTGTTGCCATTAAGAAGTGTAAAGAACTGCATTTTCTGGAGTCAGCATGTTGCAGCTCCACCTTGGCTTCATGTGAAATAACCTGTCCCATAATCACCAGAAATTAGGTTTGCTTAGAAACTAAAATATACTGCTGAGGGAAGCTTGAGAGAGACAAGAGAGATCTGCTGCGCCCTGTAAGTCAGCTCCCTGGCTGGGGATCAGACTCCAACTAGTGCTGTAGATAGGTTCATAGTGCTGAGACTTAACCCCTTGTGCCACCAGGGAGGCCCACGCTCCTGTTGCTTTAAAGGAAGATAAGTAACAGCTTGCTTCTGACCTTCGTGCCTTCCAGTTTGTCTTTTCTTATTTTTCTTTCTTATTTTGAATCTCTGGTGTTGCTCCACTCTTCTCTTTCTTTTCCTGTCTCTTTCTTTTCATGTCTTTGTGAGATATGTGAGGCAACTTATGTCTGCCTTATCAATCAAAAGCAACCTTTTCCATGTATAAAAACTATAAAACCTCACTTTAAAGTTTCTGCTTTCCATTAGCTTTCTTGGCCATAGAAATTTTTAATTTTTGTTTGTGTATTCAAATATATAAATAGACACTTTATTTTTTAATAAAATTTTAATTGATTTCCATTGCTTTACAAAATTAAATTTGAGGATTATAGCTTCAACCTTGATGTGTATATATTTCTCACCACACCCATCAATGTTCTAGAACTATTACACTGTCAAATTGATGCTCTCTACCTTTTCCTTCCAACTCTCTTACCTTTCTCATATTTTTTAGTCATTTATTTTTGTTTGTTCATTTGCTTTGATTATTTATACCCATGGGTGAGGGAAGCCATCTTTCATTTTCTGTCTTATTTCACTTAGCATAGTCACCTCCAGTTCCAGCCATGTGGCAATAAGCAAGATTTCATTTTTTTAAATAGCTGAATAGTATTCCACTGACTATATTATGAGGTAGCATCTTTATCTAGTCATCCATCAGTGGGCATTTGGATTAAGAAACTGATTTACTTGTGTAATATACAGTGTTATTAAGTTGCTTAATGGAACATATCTAATAACTTTTTATCTGATTCTCCTAATTTCCAACTAGCTTCAGACTTATATTAGAATATTGTTGAGTTATCTAGTTTCAAATTACCCTTTTCTGTATTTGAGAAGAGGAATGGGTCAAATTTAATATTTTCATCAAATGTATATGTGAAAATATTTAAGAATATAACTAAGACTGCAAAACATTTGTATATTTTTAAAAGCTTTTAAATATTTTCAAGTCCTTTGAATTAAAATTCAAAAATAATTTTTTAAAAGGTTTATTTATTTATGCATACAAGCTGGGGTTCAGGCCAGAGGCATGGGGTGGCCAGAGGGTTCACCAGAGACAGAGTGGGGAGCAGAATAGGCAGATTGACGGAAATACACTGCTGAGGGGAGCAGCGGGTGAGGCAGGAGAGGTCTGAGGCGCCATGTGGGAAGCTCCCCGGCTGGGCATCGAACTCTCTTCACCGCTGCTGACAGCTCCACAGCGCAGTGCTTAATTGCTGTGCCATCAGGGAGGCCCTTTTTTTTTTTTTAAGATCAAAAATATTTTTTTACACAAGAATTCTAAGTTATAAACTGATAAATCTTTTAGAGTAGTTTTTTTTAACCCTCAGTCTTAGCTAACATTTATTAAGGACTTACTGCATGCCAAGGAAGGACGTTTTTTTTAAAAAATTATGTTTATTGAGGTAATGGTGGCTTACAACACTATATGTTTCAAACCACTTCAAAAATATACTACCACACCACACCCACCACCAAAGCCCCAGTAGTCCTTTACCATAGTTCACTGGTCTCTGACAGACACTATTCCTGCCAGAGTCATCATTTGCTTTTGGGGTGCCCAACCCTCAAATCCTTTATTTGTCCTTACCTTCTCTGACCTATCTGCATGTGATTTAGTCAATCTTTCTTTCTTGAAACTCATCGTTCTCTTGGCTTCTCCAATCTCATGCTCTCCAGGTTTTCCAGCTGTCTGGATGGACAGGCCTTCCCAAGAACTCCTCCTCAAAGGACATTTTTAAGTGGATTATGTTGTAGTAGTACACTTCTCACAAAGCTCAGTTAGGTTTTGACACTAGCAAGTAGTATAGCTAGGATTTCAACTCAGAGCCCACAGTCTTATCTGTCCAACTTATTGTCTCATAAAAAGAATTTTAGCTTTTCATACTATCTTCTTGAAATGACTGTAACCTAATAAGTGCATTAGTAGTCTTCTGTTATTATTTCATACTATCAATTTTGATTGTAATGCAATACAGATGTTCATTGTTTTTCTAATGTGGGTTTCATTGTTCTTTATAGAGGCTACAAACTTACTGTCACTAAAAGTCCATGTTTAGTGTAACTATTTTTTTAAATATTTTTACTAAAATATTTATTTATGCATAGAAGAACTGGGAAATAGGCCAGAAGTGTGGGGGCTGAGAGGATTCATCAGAGACAGACTGGGAACAGAACAGGCAGATCTACTGAATTGCACTGCTGAGGGGAGCAGCAGGAGAGGAAGGAGAGCTCTGCTGAGCCATATAGGAAGCTCCCTAGTGCTGCAGTGGCTGCAGATAGCTTCATAGTGCTGAGACTTAACCCTTTGCACCACCAGGGAGGCCCTACTTCTATTTTTAATAGTTACACTAACAATGGGCCTCCCTGGTGGTGCAAAGGGTTAAGTCTCAGCACTATGAAGCTATCTTTAGGCACTGCAGCAGGAGTTCTATCCTGGCCAGGGAGCTAATCCACATGGTGCAGCAGATCTCTCCTCTCTCTCCCCTGTCTCCCTATGCGCCCCTCAGCAGTGTATTTCATTCAGTCTGCCTGTTCTGCTCCCCACTCTGTCTCTGGTGAATCCTCTCAGCACTACCACCCCTTCCCTCCCACCTCTGGCCTACACCCCAGCTCTTATATGCATAAATAAATAAATAATCTTTTTTAAAAAATAAAAATAGAATTAAAGTAGTAATACTTAGAGATATCTATGATTTATTGTAACACATTTTATGTGAAGACATTTTTATGTCTTAAGACATTTCTTTTTTTAGTCAAATTTTTTTATTTATGATTTTTTTTACAAAACTAATTTTGGGAGTACAACTTCACACCTCTACATGTGCACAAGCTTCACGCACCCACTCCAAAGCTTCAGTGCTTAAGGCAATCATTTTACTATAGCTATGTCTTCAAAATGTTTTTTTACTTTAAATTGGCAATTTGTAAAATATGGATTATGTTTATTCTTCACTGTGTACCATTTTGTGGCCTAGATTTCCTTGCTGAAACAGAATCTGGAGATGCAGCTTTCCCAGTCTCAGACTTCTTTGCAGCAACTTCAAGCCCAGTTTACACAAGAACGACAACGACTTACGCAAGAGCTTGAAGAATTAGAAGAACAACATCAACAAAGACATAAATCTTTAAAAGAAGCACATGTCCTAGCATTTCAAACTATGGAAGTAGAAAAGGAAAAAGAACAAAGAGTAAGTTGAATGGGATATATTTTCAGATGTAATTCAATAGTCTAACAGTAGCTAGCCTTCAAATTCTTAAGAATTTTATTCTTAAGGAAAATATTATGTAGCTTTATTTCTGTCTTTGGGATATGACTCCTGTAGAGGTCATGGTGATTAAATATATTTACTAGTTATGTACAATAGCAGACAAATTAGACTGGGGCCAATATTTGTTTCTCTTTTCCCATCATAATTGCAGGTTCATAATGAGACTGATACACCATCAAAGCTGTGTATGCTTTATTTTTCAGAACTAAAACACTTGAAAAACGGTGAATATACTTAGCCAAATACTAATTTTTAAAAACATCATTTTAGAGTAATGGTAAAAAAAAATACATGTGTTACAGTAGTTACAGTATACTGTCTTTCTCAGAAACTCTTCATGTTCTAGATCGTGGTAAGAAATAAATTTTCTGGCACAATTCAGTCACTAAACTTGAAGTGTCTTAAATTGCATATTTTTTTTTCCTCTTGTGGCCTTGTATCTTCTCTTAGTATTATCCACATGTAGTCTATTCTCTCTGGCTAGGTCTTTAAAATTAATCACATGAAAGACTTTAGTTTACTTTCCCAGTTACCACTTCTTAGAGATTTTCATTTTGTTCAGAAATGCAAGAGCAGAGAATGACTATGGAAAGTAGCTACAAAATACTTGTTATGGTTGGAGTTGTAAAAGTCCTCACCTCTTTTTCCTAGTCAGAAGGAAAACTTTTCTTGTTAATGTTTTCTTCCTTTCTTTCCTAAGTCTAAGTCTTTACACAGAGAGGAATCATTCATTAATTTCAGGTGGTTTTATACCCCTTGGTTATTTTAGAAAATAATTTCATTTGAAAACTGCTTTAGGAAAAAATTCTATATCTCAAATCAACACAGTATAATGAGTCAAACTATTTTCGTGCTGATTAGCTTATTTTACTAGAGTAATCCTACTACTTTCTATTTATGATTATCATATCTGATTTTCTAGAAAATGAATTGCAACTCCTTTTTCTTAAATGAGTTTTAAGTTATTTTCTGTTTTGTTTGCATTTTTCTTCCTGTATCCTAGCATAATAATTTCAGTATGTTTCTCTTGTTCTAGGCTCTTGAAAATCATTTACAACAAAAACATTCTGCAGAGCTTCAGTCATTAAAAGATGCACACCGAGAGTCAATGGAGGGCTTCCGGGTAGAAATGGAGCAGGAACTTCAGACTCTTCGATTTGAATTAGAAGATGAAGGAAAGGCTATGCTTGGTATTTTGGAAGTAGTATTATATTGTCATAATAATTTATACATTCTTTTACTTTAAAATTCAACATGAAATCACAATGATTGATTTTTCATTTTTTGAAACATCAAAATGGATAAATATTTTGCACAGTTTTATTTGAAGTTACTGGATAAAGAGCCAAGTAGAGCAGAGTGGGTAGAACACCAGTAAAGAGCGGTCCCATTAAAATTCTCTGTTTTCTGCTATGTAAGCAACACCCACTGGTGCTTCTACCTGTCATTAAGAATCTAGATTGAGGGCCTCCTTGTGGCACAAGGGGTTAGCACAGCACTATGAAGCTGTCCAGAGCCACTGTAGCACAAGTTCGATCCCCGGCCAGTGAGCTTCCCACATGGTGCAGCAGACCTCTCGTGCCTGCTGCTCCCCTCAGCAGTGTACTTCAGTAGATCTGCCTGTTCTGCTCCCCGCTCTGTCTCTGGTGAATCCTCTCACCACCCCACGCCTCTGGCCTGTACCCCAGCTTGTAGGCATAAATAAATAAATCTTAAAAAAAAAAAGATTAAAAAAAAAGATTTATTTATTTATGCCTACAAGCTGGGGTACAGGCCAGAGGCGTGGGATGGTGAGAGGATTCACCAGAGACAGAGCGGGGACCAGAACAGGCAGATCAGAAATACACTGCTGAGGGGAGCAGCAGGCGAGGCAGGAGAGGTCTGCCGCACCATGTGGGATTCTCCCCGGCTGGGTGTCGAATTCGCATCTTGTGCTGCCGACAGCTCCACAGCGCAGCACTCAACCGCTGCTCCACCAGGGAGACCCCATAAATAAATAAATCTTAAAAAAAAAATCTAGATGGAGTCTGGAAATTCCTGAAAGGAATAGTTACACAGGGACCATATGTCCTTAAACTATTGTAGATAGCCATATTGGATTTTCCATTTCAGGATTTTATTTTAGATATTGTTCGTGCTTTTTAAAATGAGACTTTTATCTTTGAGTTTTTCAAATCACTATCCTTTTTATAAAAAGATGAGTCTTGAAGAAAAATTGGATATGTGTTTTAAGGGATTTTTTTTTGTTTAGTTTGTTTTTGTAGTGTCACTTGGTAACTTTTCCTATATCATTTTCCTTCTGTTTGGTTTTATTTCAAATTCTCCTACTAATTTAAACAGATTATCACACACCAGTAGCACACTCCTTCCTAATAAGACTTAGGATTCCTCTTTAGTCCTTCTGCCATACTTAGTTCATTGTCTTCCATTTTCTCACTTAGATTATTACTGTAAACTTCTCAATGACCACCTCCCCTTTTTGTAGACCATCTTCCAGGTACTCTGTAACCTCCCAAATTTAAATCCTTCAGTGATTCCTCATGTCCTCCCTCAGTGCCTGTCTAGTTTTTCCATGGAAGGGAGTTTTCTCCTCTTAACACCAAGAGTGACTGAACATATGCCCTACATGTACGTCTCAGAAGGAGCCTATAAGCTATAAGGACAGCTTTTCTTTGAAGTTTCACTTTAGCTTTAAAATGTATAATTTGTATTTTACCCTGTTTATGTCTCTTTTGTACTGATATAAAAATAATTACTTTCCCAGACATCTTCAAAGTATAACTCATGTTTCAGAGATGTGTGTACTCTGTAGGTTCCCTCAGGCATACTGCTCCATATGTCCCAGTTTTAGAATCATGAGCTTAAGCATCAACTAAAAAGCATTTTACATAAAAATTTCTGAGATTGGGTTCCTTTTTCTTTCTAATATAACCACATGTACCATGAACTCCTGCAACACCAGACCTCTTAGAGTTTGCTAGATACATCAGGTGCTTTCTGATTTTATGTTATCCCTTCTTCTTGAATTCTTTTCTTTTTCTACTTAGAGAACTACTGCTCACTCTTTCTGATGTAGTTATATGATAATTCTTTTGTGGTAGCATTGCCAGCTTCCATCTCCAAGGAATTTGGGTGCTGGCACCACTGTGTTTTTTCTTTAAATATTTATTTATTTATGCATACAAGCTGGGGTACAGGCCAGAGGTGTGGGGCAGCAAGAGGGTTCACTAGAGACAGAGTGGGGAGCAGAACAGGCAGGTCGACGGAAATACACTGCTGAGGGGAGCAGTGGGCGAGGCAGGAGAGGTCTGCCGCGCCATGTGGGAATCTCCCTGGCCTGGCATCAAACTCTCATCGCCGCTGCCGACAGCTCCACAGCACAGCACTTAACCGCTGCGCCACCAGGGAGGCCCACCACTGTGTTTTTATTATACCTCCTAATAATCTCTAATATCCCACTATATTCCCTCACATGATATCTTCCTCTGTGGTCAGGCAGTTAGAAGGATGGGGTAATATTTTATTCTCCCTTATTGTAATATGTGGATTACATGAAAGAATTAAATGTGGATTATTTGAAAGAATCAATTCTAAATTCAAATGAAAACAATGACTTCTAAATCATTAAAAGCATTTGCCAGTCAGTACTCGACATCTTTCAAGGATATTGTAGAAGAATTTGTGTTTGGGTAAGAAGCTGCCTTTAGGTATGCTATGGTCCAATGCAACTCTAAAGTTTTATTGTTCTGATAGTGAATGGAGGAGAGTTAAAATATCCATCTCCATTAGCACCTCACTTGCAAACTGGAAGCACATACAGAAATACCTTGATCCATTTGAATTGCAAATTTTCTTATATTCATCAAGACTAGATTATCTCTAATTTTTGATATTCTATCATAGTCTGTAAATTTTGAATAATATACACAAATGTATGAAATTTTAATGTCATAATAAAAATATTTTATGACTTTCATAATTTTTACCTAAAATATTAATATTTCAGAAATATGCTAAACATTGTTTTTTTCTTGGACTCCAGCTTCCTTACGCTCAGAACTAAATCACCAACATGCAGCTGCAATTGATTTATTACGGCATAGTCATCATCAAGAATTGGCAGCTGCTAAAATGGAGTTAGAGAGAAGCATAGACATCAGCAGAAGACAGGTAAAAAGGAACATTCTGTTCTGTGAGGAATTGTTAAATGTGAATAGACTTGAATGTAAACAATTTTCTGAAAATTATTTGGTAATTTATATTTTTACTAGTTACAACTTACTACCTGTATTAAAAAGCTATTTTAAAGAAAAATAATCCAACTTTAGTATAATATTCAACCTTTTAATTGAATATTTTGAATTTTACTTGCATCTTGAGAAAGTGAACAGTGAAATAAAAATGATAAAAAGAGTGAAGAAAGATTAATGCAAATAGCACTGCCTGGTAGAATTTTCCACATTGATGGATCTGTGCTGTCCTCTATGGTGGTCACTAACATAAACCAAATTTGTCTAGCGTGACCTTGAACTTAAATTTTCAGTTTTATTTAATTTTAATTAATTTCATTTGAATTGAAACAACTATATTGAGTAGCATAGCTATAGTAGTAGCAGGTTCTTGAGACCTATTCCATATCTCTACTATTTATACTTTTAAAATTTGTTTGACCAAATGATTCTTCCTTTAGATTGTTTGTGATCTTGCACATATATATGTTTGAGTGGATGGATTTTTAGATATAGTTCAATGAAAGCTGTTTACTAGTTTATTAAACTTAAGACTTTCACCTTGTTCGTCTTCAGTTATGTTAAATGATCAGCTCAAATTTTAAAGTCTTAAATGAGCTATCATATAACCTTGGAGGAAAGTTGTATTCTCTTCAGTGAACTGACATTGAAATTGACAATATCTAGGCCTATCAAAATTGTAGAAAACCGTGTCTTATAGGAAAATGGAATGGAGCTTATCTATCAGATAAGATTGCTACTAGACAATCATTAGGCAGACAAAGCTTCTTCTAAGCCATGGATAGGTGTGTGTGTTTTGCTTGTGTACACCCACAGGTACTAGGGTGACTTCAATAGATGAAGGTTCTTTTTGGATTAAAGGACAGTGGTACCAGCCTTTTACTGCAGGAACATATAACTTATTGAGTATGTAAGAGCACCCTATATTCTAATCTCAACTCTGCCATTGATTATAAATCATCCTTGGACAAATCATCTCTTGTGTACTAGTTTCCTCATCTGCAAAATGAGGGAGGTATACTTTTGTGGTCTTTTGAGTCACTTGTGGCCTTGACATTATTGAAGCTATATCCATGTAAACACTTCTTATATATATGGAAAGAGAAAGCAGTATTAAGGTTTTCTCATTTTAGTCCCTTTGTTTTTTGAGCAATCTAAGTTGTATTATCCTTGACATTCCAGTATGTCATTTTTTTACCTTGCTACAAACAGAGAAAGCAAATATGTAATAAAGTTTTAAGAACTCTCTTTATTTTGCAGAGTAAGGAGCACATGTGTAGAATAACAGATCTACAAGAGGAATTAAGGCACAGAGAACATCACATTTCTGACTTGGATAAGGAGGTTCATCACCTTCATGAAAATATAAGTGCCTTAACCAAAGAATTGGAATTTAAAGGGAAAGAAATTCTCAGAATACGAAGTGAATCTAACCAACAGATGAGGTATGCCATTAATTACAACAGAAGGAACATGTAGTATTATCTAAAAGAATACAGTGGTATACAGTGATAACATGCCTGTGTTTATGACTGGACTGCCCTTTTAGGAAGAAATTGAAGATTACTTTTTACTTTGCTTGCTCACTATATTAAATCTAGAATGTAGATACAGTGTTTATATTGTGAATGATGTATTTACATTCATTTACTTTGGGAATTACATATATTAACTAAAGTCTTTAAAATGTTATTTTAAAAAGCATTAAAGGAGACAACTTTAATAAACTCCAGAAGATCAGAGCAAAGTAAGTAACTTACTTTAGGTTGTTTCCATTGACTTTCTTTATAGTGTACCTAAAACAATTTCAAATCTGGTAGAATATAGAAACTTTCAAAAGCTTGACTTCAGAATAACATTTTCTTAACTAAAAATAAATTAAACAGGTTACATGAACAAGATTTAAACAAGAGACTTGAGAAAGAGCTGGATGTCATGACAGCAGACCACCTCAGAGAGAAAAATATCATGCGGGCAGATTTTAATAAGACTAACGAGCTACTCAAGGAAATAAATGCAGCTTTACAAGTGTCGTAAGTTATATTATGTTAAAGAAAATTAATATGTAAGTAGTAAACTGAGGAGCACTGTGTCTAACCTCAGATTAGCTACTCTTTTGAAGCTAATTAAATGATACTTAAAAAAGGAAACAAGTTCAGTATTACAAATGATAATTGCAGTGTGATATATTCTTCAATTAGGATGAGGCCACTGGCTGGTTATTTTATTGACTGCTATTGCTAGGGTTTTCCTAACACAATGCTTGTCCCTCAGGATCATGAACTATCATGTCACGGTGAAAACTCAAAAGATGTTTATTGTATAATATTGGGCAAAAAGAGCATATTGTGACCAGTAGGAATATTAAGATCCTATACATACACTAATATATATATATATATATATATATATATATATATATATATATATAAAATATCAACAATCTTAGCATCAAATATAAATTTTTAATGATAGTAGTTCCCACTAGGGACTGGATTAGGAGATATTAGGGGGAGAAAGAGCAAAGACTTCCTTTTTATTTTATATACTCTGCCTACATGTTGTTTAGAATTCCTACAACGAACATTTAATTGTTTTATGATTTTAAAACTCAATAAATATAACACATCACATATAAAGTTACTGCTCATACATAGTAACTCCAATATTTTTTAATACCAGAATTTCTAAATGTTTTTAAAATATATATAATAGCTCATTTCTTTGCAGATACTTATAAACACGTATAGCCAAATCAAGTAGTAAATATTTAACCTAAACCCTAATTCAACTTATCTCAGAATTGATCTACACTAAAGTGCTGCAAGTAGTTTTTTTTTTTACTTTCCATCGCTTTTCTTCCAATCAACTAAAAGAAAACTTCATTAAAAAAAAACCACAACTCTGTATATTTGAATAGAGTCAAAATAGTGCCTAATCTCATAACCTAGGTTTTAAAGTCAAATTTAGCTCCTGTATTGTCTAATTCTGCCTCATCCAAACACTACCCTGATTCCTGGTCTACTGCCTTGTGGCAGCCATGCGAAGCTCCTTGGTGTTCTTCTAAGATTCTCTTATGTTGTCCTCTATGGTCTAGAATAACCTCCTACATCATTTCTTAGTTACTATCCCCAATCTAAAGATTATCTCTCTACATTTCATCATTTAACCAAATTAGTATCATAGTAAATATTGTGCACGCGTGCACACACACACACATTCATTTACAGTGATACAGAAAACAGACTTCCAGCCTTGGCTTTAACTTCCATGCCCTTAGTGGTGAGGTGTCCTTTCTTATAGACATACACACAATTTTCACAGAATTGGCAGACACTCATTGTTTCTGGAGTGAATTTTTTTTTTTTTTTGGCAGATTCCCTATAATATATACTATTTTGTGAAGTTACCCTGGGATTGGTGAGGAGACTCATGTGATCATTTCCAGTCAGAGCAACTTTTGTCTTTACTCTTACTGGAGTAAGAGTAAGGATTTTTAAACCCTCTTGAGTCACAGTAAGCTCGGGTATCTGCCATGTAGAAGGTCATAACCTTAAACATTTTGCAAAAATGAGTTACAATTACCTTAGCACCTTGACTTTTCTTCTTCTGGCCTTTGTTCATTCATTGCCTGAAATCTTAGCATCCCTAGAATATTTTCTAAAAACATATGCATGTGTACACACACAATCACACACACACACACCTCACACACACACACACACACACACACACAAATCTGTGTGTCCTGTCTCCTTAGGGATGTTAATTTAAGAGTAAAGTTATGTTGTTTTTACTTTATTCTGTTTTATGTGATTTTGCACATTATGAATTTTCAGTAAGTAATAAATAATAACTTAGTTTTTTCTATATTATGATCCAATTTAATAAAGAATTAGTATTACTTATACAGCAAATATTTTAATGCCTTATTAGATTTACCATTTGTTTTATATTTCAACTAGATACATGCTACCCATGGTATTTCTTCTTTCACCAGATAATTAGTCTCCAGCTTTAGGTATTTCCTCTTTTAGTTAAATGAACACACATACAAATGTATTTTAGAGCAGTTCTGTGTAATTCAATTTTTCTGGGATAATGAAAATGTCCTGTGTTCTGTTCAGTAGCTACTATCCACGATGGATTTGAACACTTGAACTATGGCTAGTACAACCAAGGAATTGAATTTTGAATTTCATTTACTATTTATTAATTTAAATATAGTCATACATGTGTAAAGCAGTGACCATATTGAAAAGCACAGTTTTAGGCAATTGTTGTCTGCTCTATATCCTCAAATGCAGCCTGCTTGGATTGCTAAAATGCTTTGCATTTAGACAAATGCAGGGAGAGTCCATTCCAGTTTAAGGAACTAGGGGAAATCAACATTTGAACCATTTTCAGCCTGTTTCAAAGAACTCAAGGTACTTGATTGAGTTTCCAATCACCTGCATGATGACTTTAAAACTTTGAACTTGAAAAACCCTGTGGATTCTTAAAACTGGTGATAGTGGAGGGACTGGAGGAAGTTTGTCAGCCAGCCAGAGTGAAGCCTGGAGCTAAGGGGTTAACTCCAACTGAAGCAGTTGGAAGCATCTTGGTTTTGTTTCTGCCTCCAAACCCTGGTGCACTTTTTAGGGAAGAGGGGGTGAGAAATTTAAAAGTTGGAAGGCACCCTCTAGACATTGTGGAAATAGTGGTAAGAATTCAGTATCTCTTACAGAGTGATTACTAGAAGTCTTTTTCTTTTGTGTTGGATAGAAATATTCTTAGATTTTCAGGTGTACTATAGTTTTTTTTTTTTTTTCTTGAGTAATAACTTTGTCAAAGCTTTCTATCTAATAAAAATGTCATGGTGTTTATTTAAGAAACAAACAAGAAAACGGACTGTTTTAAAGAAAGTAAGCAAAATTTAAGCTTTTAATTTGGACTTGCTAAATCATTATTATGCAAAAAAAAAGGTGGTTCAGAGATTATTATCATTTAGGTTCACTTTACATTAACTTCTCCCTATAATGAAGCAAAAAGATAATTTCTTCTTGGACTTAAATATGTCAGTAATCCCTAATTTAAAAGATGTACTCCACCATACGAGAATGAGTTCTTGTTAGTATGTCTTTTATCTGTAATACTCTAGTAGTTTTTGTTGTGGTCATTTGATATTTAAATTACTATTCAGTATATTTTCATAAGCTTTGTGAGGTAAGGATGTAGTAGTCCTAGTGCTTCGAGGTGCAGTCTGTGCCATAATTTATGGGGAAGAGAAAGTTCAATATTAAAATGCTTCAGTTGAAAAGTTTGACTTAAAATGTTTCAGTTATTCTATTTCCCTTCTTTAAGGCTGTAGAGAAGGAGGCATAACATTACAGTTCTTCTACTTTATTTGAAATTCTAAAAATGCATGTGCCTAAAATGTGTTTGGCTCTAAAATCACAATTCTCTGAGTTTTTATCAATTATTTGTTTTAAAAAACAGCATGGATGAACTATTAGGAAACTTTTTATACAATTTTGTATAACATTTTATACTTTCATATTTTGGTTTATGTTATTCATGAACCATAGTCATAACCTGTATATGTTCAGTTAAAAAAATAAATCAGGGAAACTCAATCAATTTTGGAGGAGAACCCAAAAATGAGCCTGGTCAGTCATGTTATATGTTCAATTTCTGTGTTTTCTCTTTGTATTACTGTGAATGGGAATCTGTATTTTGAGTCAAAGTCTGTATGTACTTGTGTGGTTCCATCAAGGCATATTTTGCAGGTTTTAATCATTTCTATACAACCTTTGGGAATTTGGTCATTTCTAGTTACCTTTGATATTATTTTCAGTGGACTCATTTTAATGTAAAATTTTAATAGGAAAATGTGATTACCGTAAAACCATGATCACTACTGAAAAATCCATTATCAAATAGAAGCTAAACTGTAATTCTGTAAATATAATTCTAGCATTGATTTTCAAGACCTGCCTTAGTATTATTAAGTGGAGTAATAAGCCTATGTTATGAAGGCCGTGAAAGATGTAGAGAACCAAGCTGAGACTGTTTCTTGTCATCAAGACTAAAGGAATAGAAAGTAAAGGCCATCTACAGTTTCACACTTAGTCTTTGCAATACAGTGCTAAGTTTATAAAGAGCTATGTGAGGGCAATTGAAATAAAGTGTTATGTTTGGCTTAAAATGGCTACTGCATATTAGAATAGACCAAGTTTTCTTCCTGTTAGGATTTCAAAGGACTAATAATTCTGGAAATATATTTTCAAATTAAATTTACATAAATTATTTACTTGTTCTCTCCTTTAATGCTTTCCATTTGCATTTACAATGATTATGTTTCTTAATTATTTTTCCCCTTTAATATTCAGATATTCTTTCATTAAATCTTTTTGTAATGTAAAGATTTTTGTAGAGAGGATTAACTAATGATGATTTTGTGGGTAAAGAATGTTTACTCTAAATAAACGCAAACACTAGAATTCAGGTTCAGAAAGACCTTTGTTGTATAAAAAGGTGGTTTAAGGATTGTAACTGATTGTTTGACTCCTTTTAGACTCACTTTTTCTGTTGTACTATAATAAAAAGATAGAAATAATAGCTTTAAACTTAGAATTTTTCTAAACTACCATTTACTACCAGATAGTCTTGTTTGGCTGCAGTAAGCAGTTCAAAAATCCTGTACTTTGCTTTTAATGACAGAGTACTATAGTGACACCTTGTGGCTACTTCAGTATTAAAAATCCAAATCTAAATGCTTTTATCCTTGATGAGCTCACTGTTTCTCAAACTGCTTGAAACTTTTGCTTATGAAACATAAATGCTCTGTTATAGTAAAATTCAAGGTCTCTTTATGTGAACTCAGTCACACAATTTTTCACTCAGTTTGCACTGTCACAAAAGATAGAACTTTAGCCCTGGGACTAGGTAGGGAACCAAGTTTATTATCGCCAAATAAACCTTTATTTCAGATTGAATTAGTGGAGTTTATGAAAATTACTGAAATATATAGGAATTGTGACACCCCTCTGGACTTGGAGGATGAGGGTATATCACTGATTCCTTGTATATCATTTAGAAGTTACTTAATATTTGTTGAGTGAATAAATTTTTTATGAATCTTCATTAACAATATTACTGAGCTTAAAGTCCCATCCTTCATATTCTGAAAACAATGTTTTAAAATATTTCTAAAAAATAAATTAATAATAATATTAATAATTAAAAATTCTAATATTTTTAGTTTTTTTTTAAATTGAAAGTGGGTTTTTTTCCATTTAAACCAGTATTCTCCATTTGCAGCCTGAAAATTCTATCCTGTCCTAGATATTCTTAGACTCTACAGCTCCTATGTCACTCCTGCTCATAAAAAGTGACTTCTAGAGTCTTCAGTAGTAGTTATCCTTATTTCTCATTTCATTCAGGGCAGAGTAGACCTAGAAGAAAATATACTTCTTTTCTCACCTGTTGAACCTTATTTTTTTTTAACAGTTTCTATGTATTAAATGATAATACAGAATTTTTAAACTGCATTTTTCCATAAACCAGGAGTACATGATCATATGTGTGGAATGATGTCATGTATGTGTGTACTTTGTGCCCTTTTCCTCTATATCTCTTCTTGTCTCTTACATATGTTATCAAGACTTATATCATCATACAATATTGTATTTGTGGTAATTTCTCCTAATAGTAAGCCTACATTTCTAGCATCAAACCCGTATTTGCTAGATTATCATTTAGTATATAATTTTTTCTACAGTGCTTACCTCATAAATCATCCCCATATATTCTTCAATAACAAACTGAGCAAATTCTTCAAACAGTCACCTACTAAGCCTTTAATACTATCATCTACCCTGGGAGAGCCTTTAGTACTCTATAACTCTTGAGGCAGTCATGTCATTATACTTAAAGGTTTTAGCGGGAAAACTTTGGTTTTAAATTTGGACTAATTTGAAAAATGTAGGTGTTATAAAAGAATTTGAGTCATGTCAATGAACTAAAAGTTTTTTTTGTTTTTAGACTAGAAGAAATGGAAGAAAAATATTTAATGAGAGAATCAAAACCAGAAGATATACAGATGATTACAGAATTAAAAGTCATGCTTACGGAAAGAGATCAGGTCATAAAGAAACTAATTGTAAGATACTTTGTTTTTTATGTAGCATTGTTAGTAATCAATAGATTGTTGATTGGGAAAAGATTTTAAATAATTCTAAATGAATATTGAAAGTACAGTATCTGTGCATTGTGATTAAAAGTTTATTAAAATGTTTATGAGTAAGGATAAGAAACATCAAGTAATTTTAAAGTTAAAATTTGGTATTAGCTTCAGGGGTACCTCTGTTTTCAAAATTTTTAAAAAGAAATAGTCTTAAAAAAAAGAGAAATAATCTTTAATACACATGAAATGTTTTATAATGTCACTGCCAATGTACCTTTAATAAACAATTGAAGTGTGTGTGTGTTGGGGGGGAGGGAATAGTAAAGAACAGTGAACGCATGCATTAATCTGCATTGTACACTTTGGCTTGGTCTTGCTAAATTCCTAAAGTATGTTCCACTGAACCCTGATCCCAGGAGATACTCCATGAAAAAAGGGTTCTATGATCTAATCTAAGGAAGGTAGAAACTCTGGGAATCTCAGTATACACAGATCTGAAAAGTTAATCAAGGAAGAAAATACAGATGTTGCAATAAATATATTACCTTTATTAAAGCCGTTCTTTCTCAAGAATAAAAAATACACAAATATTTCAAAATTCATAAAACCTTTCAGAATCTTTTAAAATGTCTTGATCAACAATTAAGATTGCTTTTTACTGCCACTAACATAAAAATCTTCAGAGTAAAACTACAAATAGAATGCTAATTACTACTTGTTCATTGATTTCTTAAACTAAAAACTGGAATTAGAATGCAAAGAAAGCTGAAGTGCCTTTATTTCTGAATTCCTTTTTCCTTAACATCTCTCTAAGCAGAAAGAAACCCAGACCATTGTCTGGGATGAAAAGTTCTGCCAAAAGCAACAGGTAGTAAATTGGGGCTCATAGATTGAACCCAGGAGCAGGCATTGAAAAGATAAGAGTGTGTGCTACTTCAGCACACTAACCACCCAGTTTTCTAAGCATTGCAAACAAGAGTGCAGGCCTTATAGATTGCCCTATTGGTAGCAGTAGACTCATGGAAAATTGCCTTATATTTTACACATGAAATTAGTAAATGTATTACATATCTGCCATCTATGGAAGTAGCTATTGATTTTCTAGTTCTTACTAAGTAGGTTTTATAGACAAAAGAGTGCTTTTTCCTCATAACAGGATAGGAATTAGACTTCAGAGAAAACTTTTCAAGTAACACAGCTAGTTGGTGACAGGAATCTAGCCAAGGATATTCCATACTCTTTATTATATCCCAATTCTATAGATTATGGGGCACACAGGCTGAGATTGACACAAATGATAGTGGTGACTGAAAGGGAGATGAGCAATCCTGTGTTTCACACACACAGTGCCATTTAATTACTATGTGTCTGCTTCCTAAAGTTTGGTTGTCCAGTTAGCACATGTTGGTGAAGTCAAAGGCAAAGATTTATTTCTGTAAGGACCCATCACATTGTCTCTGTTCTATAGTTACTACGGCTGTAATACATTGATGTTGTGGCGAGATTAAGTGAGAGCAAGTAATTTCCAATATTCAAGAATGATATAATAGTTTCATCTTCACATATGGAAATAATTAACCATGCATACAGCCCAGGAACTGCAAGTTAAGCATGCTCAAACTTCACAGTCAGCCCTCTGGAACAGAGATGGGAACAAATAAAACATTCAGGTCTCATTTAAGAGGAAAGGGGTATTAAAAGATAGACCAGAGTCTGGAGTGTAGCATCTACAAAGTGTTGAACTCTTACTCAGAAGCATCTTTAACACTGAGAGTCAGCACTACAAACCTTTGTACAAGCTATATAAATTACACAATTAAGTATTCAAGTATTCGATAGAAAATGTTTAAAAGCTATTTGTAATTCTTTTCCATAGGAGGATAATAAATTTTATCAGTTGGAATTAGTCAATCGAGAAACTAACTTCAACAAAGTATTTAACTCAAGCCCTACTGTTGGTGTTATTAATCCATTGACTAAGGTATGTGCTGTAAACACTATAAAGTAGGATTGTGTTGTAAAACTTGGTTAAAATGTTTATAAAATATTTAAAATAGCATGAATCTTCAAAAAAATGTTTTCTTAACTATAATAATCTGTGACTAAAATCTATGAATTCTTTATTCATTTTCTAAATGAGACACTAATATTTATTTGTTGAACACTCCTACCCCTTAAAATACTATACGATCTTAATACCTCTAAGGAAAACTAACTGCTAAAATCTCCTTAAGATAATTTTTCATTTCCTTAGTGTTCACAGTATGTAGGGAGTCCTAAAAGGCACCCAGCTCTACATACCCAGCAGCTCCCTCTCACTAAGACCTGCCATCTTAATGGACCTTGAGTTGGGTGACCTTGAGTTAAATACTTTGAGTTTTTTGGTGCCTACCATTCTTTAGAAAAGGGCTTTACTTCTTTCAGTCATATGGCCTTTCTTAATATTTAAAATTGAATGTGATCTGTTCCAATACTTTGTTAGTCTCATAGGCAGATAGAAAAGCCTTTTGGATAAATGAAATAAATGGGTATGGCTAAATCATACTTCTTTGTACCCCAGCATTCTCTGGCTCCTCAGTAAATATTGTTCAGTTGCAAAATTTCATCTCATTTTCTATAGTTGACCACAAATTATTCTAGTAAATAAAGTAATAAAGGATTAATAATTATATAGATTGGCTTCATAAAGGTTACATATCTTTAGTCAGAAATAGTAATAGAAATGAAGTATTAAAGCTATTTTTGAATTCAGATTTTTATTAATTTGCACATCCTACCTAATCTCTACTAGGTCCTTAGCCAGAGATTTTTGCTTTCATAGTTCATAAAACTTCTCTGTTAAAAATATGGAATCTGTCCTTCCTTCACAAGTTAAAGTGCTCCTAACTTTAATCATAAATGTTTTATAAAATAGATTGACTTAAATATTTTATAAATACTATCTTCAGGGCCTAAAACACTGCCTGTTACATAGAAGACTCTCTATAAATAGTTAGTGGATAAATGATTTATTTCCATTTTTAGACTTACTCAGACAAAATATATTAGAAATATTTCTCTATCAAAATTAAAGTTTTAGCTACAAAATCTTTTCTATAGAACTTCACCAGTGATATTTTTGATTCTTAAAATAGAAATCTTATGTAGGTATAATTATGCCCCCTTATGACTAGAACAAGAAAATGCAAAAGCTATATTTCTGTAAAAACTTTAAAACTACTTTGACTGCTTATAATGACTTTAATTTTCAAAAACAGTTCTGAAGAAGACATTATTGTTCCTTCCTTTTTTTCAGTTATGCTAAAATAGACTCCTTGTCAGAAACTGTGTGGGTCACAGCTATGACAAAGAACAATATCTAGAGAGCAAGATCATAAGTAAAGGAAAAAGGCCGGCTTGCCAACTGTATTTTTTTCAAACTCTGGAACCATTTTGTAAAATGTTTCATAAATTTAGTTAGTTTACCTCTAATTAGTAGAATATAGTTGTATTCAAAATATCTTACGTATTAATTTTTATTCTGCATTGCAAGATGATTCTCATTGTTTCTAAAAGGTAGTAGCATAGAGGCTAAAGTTAATGATTTGAAAGCTGATAGGTTTTGATAATTTGCACTTGTAATCCACTTTTCTTTGGTTAAAAACCAATTGGAAAAAAAACATTGATCACTTTTGTTTTATAACCTTTAAGTTTTTTTTTTAAAGATTGTGATCCAATTAATCAGGAAATAAGAATTATGCAGATTGAATTTTTTCTCTTCAGAATAGTGGTGTAGTGAATTTAAAACCTAATTATTTCTCTAAGTCAGCTTTAAATCTTAAGTAGAAATGTGAGATTTGTTTCAGACAGCTTTGCCAAGCATTTTCATTCCTTTCTTTTTTCTAGGCAAGGACTTCTTCCCTTTAACAGATGGCTAAAGTTCACAGACCTCTCTCTTAAAATTATGTTTAACTTTCCCTCTTCTCCAAATTTTAGCCTAAATCCATTCAACTCATGGTATCTGCCAGACCTACTCTTTCCCTCGCTCTCTGCCCCTTTTCCTCCCTGTTTTCTTTATCCCTGGGCATTCTTTTCAGCTCCTGTCCCTCCCCATGAACCATGCCTAAATGTTTCTTCCTCATTCTTTGTCCTAGCAGCATGTTTGTCTGTGAGGATTCCATGTAGATAAAGAACACCTCCAAGGATCCCCAGACCACACTTTGGGTAACACTGGTTCATTTGAACATCTGAATTTACAAAGCTTCCAAAATTTTCCCATGCCAAATTTCTTATCCTCTACTATTCCTATTTTCTCATTTGTCCTTATGCAGGGACTATCCTCACATGTATTATTTTTAATGCAGCAAAAGAAGAAGAATGATAAATCACCAACAAACAGGTTTGTGAGTGTTCCCAATCTAAGTGCTCTGGAATCTGGTGGAGTGGGCAATGGACATCCTAACCGCCTGGATCCCATTCCTAATTCTCCAGTCCACGACATTGAGTTCAACAGCAGCAAACCACTTCCACAGCCAATGCCACCCAAAGAGCCCAAGACATTTTTGAGGTGAGCCCGTCTCACCAGTGACTTTTTCTTTTCTTTTTTCACTTGAGAAATATACTATTTTACATTGTAGAAATCCACATTACTTTAAGAATAACCTAGAAAAAGGATTATTACTTTGAAATATTTTCAAATATATTTATCACCTCTAGAGAACTTTTTTGTCTCTAATTTCTTGTCAATTTTCTAAATGCTTAAAGAGGTGCTAATGTAATTCAGACGCTTACAATCTTAACATTTATGGACACTTGCTTCATTTTTATTGTCACCAAGGTCTCATTATAAGCCATTCTTATGAAAGTTTTTACAGAACTTTAAGTTAGTATTTATTAAGCAGTTTTTATGTTCTGTTCCCTTTCTTGTTTAAAGGGCTTATTTATAATATATATGTTTATTACCAAAATGAAAAATATATAAGCTCTGGGAACTTTCTTTCTTTCTTTCTTTCTGAAAGGAAAGAGAGGGAGAGAGAAGGAGGGAGGGAGGGAGGGAGGGGGAGAGAGAGAGAGAGAATAGACATAAAGAAACAATTTTTATAGTAACAAGAAAAATTTGAATGAAATTCAATTATCAGAAAGTGCTATCCTTTTATGCTTACCTATACTGATTTTGTGCTGCTTTATTTTTTTTCTATTCTTACTAAATATGAGTTTTGTCACCAATAATAGTCTCACAAGTAGACAAAAATAGCAAGAATAAAAAATAGTCAGCTACGCCTGTGACTGTGTCTCCTGCTAAATATTTTGTGTTGCTTATTTTCCCTTGTGCATGGGTATGCTCAGGAATCAGTAGGATGCATGTGCATGAGCTCACGGAACATGGCTACTGGAGTTTCCATTACACACTGTTGCGTGCCTTGTAATTTCCCCCAAAGACGGTAGGGATTCTTTTATTTTCTCAACTAGCCCAAGAATCTTAAATTAGAATTAAGATAAGTATAACTTATAGGTTGAGGGGAAATTGACTTCTTAATGCATTCACTTTCCCCCTGGAGCGTATATTTATGGAATTATGAAATTTTATAAAATACGTATAGTAAGATATTATAGCTTTGTTTTTAAGAGCACATTTGTGTAAGAATACAATGCTTGTGTCAGGTTCTGAAATTTTAATTAACAAAAAGATGCTGAAAGAGAGGATTATTATCTTGGTCTTTCTTCCCTCTTTTCCTTCTGAATTTTCAAAGATGGTGACACTATTTTTTTCAACTGTTTGATTTCTGGCTTTTGTAATTGCTCCGTGATGTGGCTCCTCCCTAGCTGTCCTCATCTGAGCTGCTGCTGTACTCTCCTGTTCTCTTGGAGTGGAGAACGAATCTAATGTAGGGAAGTAGCAAATCTTTCCAGCACATCTTCTAACATAGGGAATCTGTTGTCATCTACATTGATGTTTTATGTGCTTTTCCCTTCATTTTGCAAAACAGCTTTATGCTGGATTACATGTTTCTCTTTTTATGAATTCAGTCCTCCTCAGAGTGAAGCTTCCCCCGTGGTTTCTCCGGATCCCCAGCGCCAGGAGTGGTTTGCCCGGTACTTCACATTCTGAAAGAATGGTGTTGACACAGCTCTGTATGGACTGTTACTAAGAGCATGACCTTATACAAGTCATTATGTGAGCAGGCTTTCCTATGTTAAACACTCTGAATGAGAAAGTATTTGTCCCTCCAATTTGAAAATGCACTGCATTTCCTGTGTTATTTATTGGAATCACACTATAAGGTATTATACTATGTGTATAATTATAAGTTATTTTTATTTGAGATGGGAGAGCATTGAATCTTTGTAATTACTGCATAATAAATTTTGTTAGAACAAACAGTAATGCTTTTCATTTTTTTCTAGTAAATTTAATTTTCAGACATCTTTAGATTCTAGGTAAGAGTGCCAAAAAAGAATTTTACTGTGTCAATAATCATGTCAAATTTTTTAACTTTAATAATCATGGTAAAATCAAAACAGGGAAATATAATCTAGTAATATGTTCCAATTTGTACAAACTGTGTTCTCAAAATTTACAAGGCTGGAATGAAAACACTTGTGGAAAATTGTGGATTTTCAAGTATATAAAATTCTGATGACTTGGTTTTAGGGTTTTTTTTTATTCTTAAAGTTGAGGAACTAGAACTTCTAGTATAGTTAGTCTCTATGGACAATATTGTTGGGCAAAGAAAGAGTCAGTTCTTAAAAGCTATGGAAACAGCTAACTACTATCATATATTAATGAGAGTTTTTATTCCTTTAAGGATTAGTCCATCTTGGCAGGCTACTATATTGTATTTTATGGTCCGAAATAGTGCATTATTTCTAAGAGGGACAGATTGACTCAGTAGACTCAATATATTTTAGAAATATCTGGATGAACAAGATAAATGCAAATACACTGCGTTTTTCTGTAAAGTGTAACGGTCATGTGTCAGGCACTGTGCAAAGAAGGCAGTAGAAAGATTATCTCCTTTAATCCTTAGAAAATCTTCAAGGAACAAATCGTTGCATTGAATATGCACTGTTGGTAGCATTTTCTTATACTGAAAAAAAAAAGTTTCTATAAAATAACTTGCTCTGATTTTTTTTCCCACTAAGCGATTGAATTTGCTTAAGAAAAATGACTGCTTAGTTCAGAAAATAAATCTAGCTATATATAAATTATTGCCCCTACTTGATATCTCTCTCATAATTTTGACATTTATTTACGAAGGATCTGATGGTGCACATACTGGCGACTGTATTAGATACAGACGTACAAAGTTGATGAACCATATATTTAAAGAAATAGTCCAGAACTAAACTTTTTAAAAAATAATATCAGAAAGGCCACAAATGAGATTTTTGAAGCATACAAAGGGAGCAGAGAGGAAGAAGTTTACCTAAGTGGTGTAGGGAAAGCTTGACATATACTCGAACATCATATTGAAAGATGAATAGGAATTAACCAGACAGACCAACGGTAGCTGTTCTGGACAAACTGAAACGAGTCAAGAAAGAGCAGGCCCTCTGTATCCAGAGAACTAAGTGCAATCAATCAGGACCAAAGTGTAGGACTAAAGATTGTATAAGACCGTAACCATTTCTCGAGCCTTGTATTAGACTCTGTATTAGATCTTGTCTTAGACACTATAATTTTTAACATTTTAACCCTTTAACGACTCAGCTGAAGAACCTGAACACTATCTTCTTGCCCACTCCACTTTCTACCCCCAGTCTCATTGGGAAAGGTTGAAACCTGTGTGCTTTCCACTATACTGTGAAGGTCATGGAATGCATAGTAAGGATTTCAGCTTGATCCTCTAGAAGTTTGAGCAGGTAAAAAAAATTAATTAGATTTAAATCACCATATTGGCTGCAATTTGCTTAGGAAAGATGGGATCTGACATCAAAATGTGTTCAAAAGTTATTGAACTGATCCAGATGAGGACTGACCCAAAGACTTGTAAATGGGAATGAAAATAAGGGGCTAAAAAGAGTGAAAATAATGATTTGGTAGGAGTTAGTGACAAATATATGTAGAACATGAAGGAAAATGAAGTATGAGCCAAAAAAGGTTTATTTCATATAACATTGAATTAAATTTTCTCTGGAGTAACTAATAGTTAAACACAAGGATCTTGGAACATGGCATATATAAGATCAATAAAGCCACCTTTGTGGATGAGAACAAGGAACGGGGTGTGATTAGAACTTTGGGGGACACCAACATCTAAGGTCAGGTGGAGCTAGAATAACAAAGATGGATAATGTTGTGGAAGAACATTTCAAAGAGAGCATCATCTCATAAATACAGACATTGATACATAACCTATAACCTATATGATACTGAAAACCAGTGTTTCTTATATTTAAAGAAATGCCTGAGGAGATATCCAAAATTAAAAAAAGAAAAGGCAGCTAAGCAACAATGTCAAATACTCTAGAGGGCAGGGAAGGAAACTAATGAAAAATATCTACTGGCTCTGACAAGTAGATTGGTTTTAGCAAATCTTCAGGGTAATGCTGACAGCAAAAGCTAGCTTGCAGGGCAGTGAAGTGAAAGTTGAAATTTAGACCATGAATGAGAAAAAGCCTCTTTCAAGAAACTTAGCTATACGTGTACAGGGAAGGGGAATGAGAAAGAGAAGGTGATTGTGAGACTTGTATGAAAGGTTTAAGGTTTTGTGTGTGTTCTATCATATTTTTATGTTAGAGAAGAGGGATTTAAAGGACAGAAAGAAGAGACAAGCAAAATTTTATAATAACCTTCAACTATCACTGAGTCATACACAATAACATATGGTTAAAGATGTCTAACATTTTTATATATGATATGGTTAACATTGTGACTGAAACAAGTTTCAGCAGGACACCGTTTTTGACAAAATATAAAAAGCAACATGGTATCCTAGAATCTTGGGGTTAGAAGGTGCACTGTGGTGGTGGTACTTGATGGGGGGGATCCTAGTGTTAATTTTAAAAAAGTAATTTATTTTAAAATATGGAAGAAAAAAGAACTGAAGGCCCATTTTGACAGAGTCCAGAACCAGGGTTAGAATCAGAACGGTATAGGTGGGCCCAGGTGTCCATTCTTGTCCATCTCCCAGAGTGAGGCTATGCTAGAGTAGAGGGAGATCATAACAATCTAACTTAAATAAGAATGGAACTGGGGAATGACCTTGTAGACTGAGCCATATGGTAAAAGACAATGACAGGATACAGTATGGATGTGCCGTCCATACTCACAACCAAAACTATAAGGATATGGTATTAATAACAGTTTAACACTAGTTCTTTTTTTTTTTTTAATATATATTTTTATTGTTATTTATGTCTTTTACATTTTGTATTCCCCTAGGGTAGCCCACCACCAATTCACCCGTGATCCATCTCCATGGTCCCTTGTGTTCTTTTCTGTTCCCTTTTGTGCCCTTT
>PVIJ01017329.1:0-29716 GCA_004024925.1 Scalopus aquaticus
GGGGCTGGGGGTCACGGGGGGCCGGGAGTCCATGGGGCCGGGGGGACGCCGTCCAGAGGAAGGGAGCGGGGTCACGCGGATGGGGGCTGAGAGGTGCAGCGTGGGGGCCCGTGGCCAGCGCTCCCGAGCGTCCACCAAGAGGGGGTGGCCGCCCCAGGCGCCGCTGCCCCGCCCCCTCGCTCACCTCGGGGTGGCTCGTCCTGCAGGCTGCCCGCCACGATCTCCCGGATGCGGGCGGGCACAGGAGTGGCCGAGGCCCGGCCCCCCGGCCCCCGCACGGCCAGTGCCCGGTCTTCCCTGCTGGCCGCGGGGCCCAGCACCGTGTCCTGCAGCCTCTGGAAAACACCCGAGAGGCCTGGGCAGCTGCCGGGCACCCGGGACGAGCCCCCGGGTTTGGGGGCCGCCGAGGGCCCCCTCAGCGAGGCCAGGTCACCCAGGCCGCGCCTTCGTGTCCACCCCGAGATGGTTCTGCCCCCGGCACTGGAGCCGCGCGCAGGGACAAGAGCAGCCCTGAGAGGCCAGCGGCCGGCGTGGGGCTGTGCCCGCCCGCACCCCGCGGGCACGAGGGGCCACCTCAGGTCGCCCCCAGGGCTGCAGGACAGTACCCCAGCTCTGGCCCATGGGGGACCCCGGCTCCCGCCCACCTGACAGGCAGTGGGCTCATGGGGGGGTGCACCTCAGGAGAGGGACTGGCGTCAGCGGCCCCGCAGAGACCCTGGGCAAGCCCGGAGGGGAGGACAGAAGGGCAGCGGAGGGTGGACTCTGTCCTGCTAGGGAAGAGCATGGGCGTGGGAAGTTTCGGGGTCCAGAGGCAGTCTCAGGGCACACTGGCACTCTGCCTTGGCCCCACAGGAGGGGGCACCTCTGAGGGCGGCCTGGGAGTGCCCAGGGCACAGGCCGGACCGTCGAGCCAGGCCACAGGGCCTGCGACCTGGGCTGGGGGCCGTCCGACCAGCAGGAAGCGGGCGCGGGGGCCTTGGGGCCGCTCCCCAGGGCGACGGGTCACAGCTGCCCACCGCTTAAAGAACGAAGCATTCAGGGGTGACCTGGCGCTTCCCAGGGGCCCTGGCGGTGATGTCCACTCCTAATGCCTCTCCAGGGACCAGCAATGGGTCCTCCTGTCCTTGTCCTGCGGTCCCGGACTAAAAACCGGCACAGCGAGCTGCACCCCTGCAGCCCTCCCGGCCCCGCCCCTCCCTCCTCCAGAACCCCTCCCGGCCCCGCCCCCCGGCCCCGCCCCCCCCCCGCCCCGGCCCTGCCCATCCCTCCTCCAGGGCCCCTCCCTGCGGTCCCCCAGCTCCAGGGTGCACCCCAGTCCCTGACTCCCCGGGTCTGCCTCCCAGCCCAGGGCCCTCGGGGTGATCGCGGCAGCCTCCCACCTGCTCACCCCGCCAGCACCCCTCTCCCAGCCCCAGGACCCTCCAGGTGGGGACCCCAGCCCCAACGCCCCCGGGCCCAGACAGCGTCGCCTCAGACCGGGCTCCGCCTGGCCGGCCCTCACGAAGGCGCGGGGTGTGGGGGGGGTTGCTTTTCCTCGCACTTCCCAGGGGCCCCTCCCTGGGCAGGGCCTGTGGGGGGCAGTCCCTGCTTCCCTCTGGGCACAGCCAGGGTCCTTCTGGCGCGGCTGCTGGACGGGGAAACCGAGGCGGCCCCAGGAGGGCCCTGCTCGCGGGGAGGACACCCCGCGCCGGCACCGCCCGCTGCAGGAAGCAGACAGCAGACCCGACACCGCCTCGCCCAGAGGGGCCGCTTGCCAGCCGGCAAGAGGCAGCGCCCGCAGATTCGCACCCCAAGGGCCGGCCAGCCCTGCGCCCCACCTGTGGCCCGAGGTCGCGGCTCCCTCCCCCAGACCCTCCCCCCGGGCGCGCTCCGGGCCTGGGGGGCATCTGCCAGCAGCGACCTGCCAGCCCAGGACACTTCCAGAGACCCCGGGGGGCCTCAGCCCACGGAGGGGCCACCAGGGTGGACATCAGTTTCCCCAAAGACCCCCGACTTGTGGCTGAACCGGCCAGGTCCCTTCGTCCCATCTGCCCCCAGCACCCCCTCTTTAGCCCCACCTCTGCTGGACACCCCGGCCCCGGACCCCCAGTCCCGGACCCCCCCACGGACCCCCAGTGCTTCCTCCGCAGGATACCAGCAGGGGAGGTCGGGGTGAGGGCAAGCAGGTCCTCCAAAGTCCTGCATGGAGGGAGATGGGGTCCCCCACTCCGGGCTCAGCCTGGGGAGGGGTCCTGGCTTTCCGTCGCGGCTGCCCTCCCGCAGTGCTCCCAGGTGGCCGCAAGGGGCGCTGTGGGAGCTGTGGGGGAGGGGCGGGAGGCGGGGTGGGGGGGAGGACCGGGCGGGAGTGCGGAGGCAGGGGCAGGGAGGAGGGCAGGGGTGTTTCTGAACTGGGGGGCTGTGGCCACGTGGCCGAGCCTGGGGTTTGCGGGGAACGGGCCCTGGGGGCAGGGGCCAGCGCTGGCCCGGACCCTCCAGTGGGTCCAGCCTCTCAGCTCTGGGAGAGACCACCCGCCCCCACTGCAGACGGCCCTCCCCCTGTCCCCAACCTCACCCCCTGGGCACCAGGACCCGGAACACCCCAGCTCTAGATCGCGATGTCAAAAAGGACAAGGAGGGGTCAGCACAATTCCTGCCCTGAACGTAGAAAGTCGCTGAAAAGGACAAATTCCTGGAAAACCCCTCCAGGGCCCTGGCCCGGTCAGGAAGGGGGAGAGGCCCCCACCGAAGCTTAAAAGCGGGTCCCTGCACCCCCGCGGCCCCTGCCCCTCGCCAAGGCCTCGGGGAGGCGGGTGCCCCCCCTGTTGGCGTCTCCCGCGGGGCAGCCCCGCCCCGTCTGGGCCGCCCCGCCCCGCCCCGTCTGGGCCGGCGCCGGGTCGACGGCATCGCGGGTGTGGGAGAGCCGGGGCAGCCGCAGGAACCGGGGCGGCCGGCCCGGCCTGGTGGATCGCGGCCCCCGGTTGACCTCTCGGAGGCACATGCCGTCCGCGAGCCCTGGGGGCAGGCATCACAGGCCCGGGGCCTCCGGTCAGGCTGCTCTCTGGAAGCCCACCTGTACCCGCAGTGATGGGCGCTTGGGGCGGCGAGGGGAGCGGTGTCGGCCAGCCTCGGCTGGCCCCCGCCGTGCCCGAGGGGCGCCCCTGCCCTCCCAGGCCCAGGCGCGTGTCCTGCTCCCCGCGGTGGCTGGCGCTGAGGGCCGGGCTGGACAGGCTCTTCTCAGTAGCCATGCCATGGCCAGCCACGTTGGCCCGCAGCGGGCCCAGGTCTGATGACCGAGAGGCTCCTGGGCACCCTGGGGTCAGTGGGTGGCCCGGGGAAGCAGGGCTGGCTCTGGGAAGTAGGGGCGAGGGCGAGAGGGGCTCGAGGACACTTCCAGGGCAAGCACCTGTGGGGGGAACTGCTAGGACTTCCGGAGTCAGGGACGGGCAGAGGGGTGGCCACGTGGCCCAGCCCGGCCAGCGCTGGGGGGCGTGGCCTTTCTGGGGTCCCTTCCAGCCCAGGTGCCCTGGGCCCGCTCACGGCGGGGAGCAGCCACTGACCTGGATCGCGGCGTCCAGCCCCAGCTGGGGCCTCTCGGCCGGGCCTCCATCACCAGCCTCGCTGGGGCCAGAGCTCATGGCCACTGAGGCGGGCCCTGGGGAGGACGGCTGGCCGCTGGCAGTGACCGCTGGGGCCCTCACCTGCGTACCCTGCTCCTGCAGCGGCACCAGCTGCCCCCTGGGTGGCATGACCACGTGGCAAACAACCCAAGTGTTGCTATGGCAACAGGGACGCTGAGGGCGGTTTCCCTGGGAATGGGAGTGCAGGCGCCGTTGCCGTGGGGACTGAGGAATGCCGTTGCCAGGGGGACTCAGGAAGCTGTTGCCCGAGGCTGTCTCCCGGAGACCAGAGGGCCGGGCAGCCACACCAGCCGCCTCCCCACCTGCGCCAGGCCCTGCAGCCATGTCTGGGCTTGGCGCTGGGCCCCCACGGGGCAGGTGGGTAAACTGAGGCCAGAGGCCCCGCACTGGCGTGCACTGGGACAATCCTCTGGACGCTAGTTTCCCTGGACCTTGCCCTGGGCAGTGGTGGCCCAGATGGGCGAGGGCAGCAGCCGCCCAGTCAGCTCTGGGGCCTGACCGGCTGTCTGTCTGTTCCTTGGCGACCGCCGGTCTGTGCCGCCCCCGCAGCCAGCGACGCCCAGGGCTGGGTGGTGGGCGGGGCAGGGCCCGAGGCTGCCCGAAGCGCTGTCCTGGACGTGGGCGGGCTGGCTCTCCGGGGCCGCAGGGCAGGCCCTGGTGGGCGTGTGGGGAGACGACTCACCGCCCCGTCCGTCCATGCCCCGACTGACCCGCTGGCCATATGGCGCTGACCCGTGGGCCCGGGGCTGGGGCTGGCCATCCTGGGGCTCCCGCTCACCTGTGGCCCACCGGCGGGCGCTGCGGTGTCTTCAGGGCTGGCCGCCTGCCCAGCCCCACCGGGCGAGGGGCCGGGTCGCCTGCCTGGGCCACCTCAGCGGCAACGTGGCCCCGGAGGCCGGCAGGAGCACACACCCGGCTCAGACCAGCTGTCTCCCCAGCCTCCGCTCCCCGGGGGCACGGGGCGGCGTGGGGAGCTGTGGGGTGCTGTGGGGTGCCGCCTGCAGCCGCTGCCCGGGGGCTGGCCCCACAGAGGTTCAGTGGCAGCTCCTGCCTGCCCTGTGACACCTGGCTGGGCATACCTGGTGGGCACCTGGCTTTCCCGCAGCGTGCTGGGGGGTGGCCTGGTGGCCACAGGGTCGGGCCCAGCCTTGCCCAGGTCTGGCCCAGCGGGGGCCTCTTCATGGGGCTGCCCATACAGCTCAGGCCCCTCCCCAGGCCCTGGCCCACCAGCTGCCGGCTCCAGTGGCCCAGCAAATAGCCAGGTCCTCTGCCCCCTGCCCGTCAGCAATGCCTCCCAGCCCAGCCGCCGTCTTGTATGGGGAGGGATCCAGGCAGCCCGGCCACTGGGCACCCCAAGGAGCGAGGGGAGGAAGGACTCGGCTGAGGAGCTGGCCCCCCGGGCTCCCCCAGCCAACCCCGGCCTGGGCCCCCGGCCCGGCCGGCCTCTGCTACACCCCGGGGGGCAGTGGGGCCTGAGTGGCCCGGTCCGGCTGAGGCCCAAGAGGCGGCCTGGCACTCTCGGGGGACTGGCCAGCCAGGCGGGCGGGCCCGGCAAGGCCCTGCGTGTCCAGAGTCTCCTGCGGGCCGGGCGGCGGCCCTGCTGGGAGCAGGGAGACAAAGCTGAGTGCCGGGAGGTCAGGAGGTTGCTGGCTGTCCAGGTGGGCCGGTGCCGCCTCCTTCTGAGGAGCACACCGTGGACAGATGGGCCAGGCAGCGGCCAGCAGGCTGGGCCGGGCCGGAAAGTGGGCTGCTGGTGCCCTGGGAACTGCAGGTCCTGCCCGGACCGCACGATCCGGCCCCACAGGAGGAGCCTCTGCTCTGAGCCCTGGGGTGGGGGTGGGGCCGCGGGGCGGGGGCGGGGGCGGGGCTGCGGGGTGGGCGTGGGGGGCAGGCTGTGGGGCACCCCCGGGAGCCAGGTGCCCTCAAATACCCGCACGGCGTGGGACGGCCCGGGGCAGGCATCCAGACACGCAGTGGACCAGCTCGCAAGCCCAGGCCAGGCCCCGCCCGTCCCCCACCCCGCCCTCTGTGCTGCTCGGGTCTCGGGTCTGGGGGTCCCGGACGCGGGGTCCCCCGGCAGGCGCTGCCTGGCTCCGGCTCTGCCATCCAGGTCCACGCAGGGCGCCCGCCGGCTTCCCAGGGCGGCCCTGGCCACTGAGTAGGCTGCCCCGTCCCAGCGCAGAGCTGGGGGTCGTGGCTGAGTGCCCACGCGGGCCGGGCTCTGGGGAGTGGAGCTCGACCTAGTGGGCAGCAGCGGTGGGCGAGGAGGGCGCCGGCTCGGACACTTGGGCTCACCCACGGGCCGGGGCCAGGGCTGGTGACCGAGGCAGAGGCCCTGCTTGTGGCCGCCTGGACCCTCAGAGGGGCCGCTTGTGGGCCAGGCCCTGCTGGCCAGGCACCCGGGTCTCCTGAGGCCTCGGGCAGTGGGCGGCCCCGCACGCCCCAGACCCAGGGGCAGGGCTGCAGGGCCTCACCCCGGGGCCACCCAGGCAGGGTCCCCAGAGACCAGGGCCCAGGACGGCTTGGCAGCCCCGGCTCGATGGGCCAGGCTGGAGAGGAAAATGCCCCGTCTGTCCGTCTGTCCAGGGGCTTGGGGAAGAGCTGCCCCGCGGCGCCAAGCCCCCTGACGTGAGCCCCGGCAGCCCTGGGGGGAGGGGCCGGGTGTTGGGGCCCCTGCGCTGGGGGCCAGGTCCCAGCCCCTGCAGCCCGCCGGGGCGGGGTCTCCCAGCTCTGGGCAGGGTGTGGATGGGGGGCAGGGGACCTCCCCCAGGCAGCCCCAGGGGCTCCGGGCCCAGGTGCAAGGGGACATGGCGGGAGCCCCCAGGGCCCCGGGCGGGCAGGGCCTCCCCCAGCGGTCCCTCTCTGGCCTGGAGGGACCGTCCAGGGCCCCGGGGCTGCGGGAGGGGCGCGGGGTGCGGCCCGCGGAGGGCGGTGCCGCCCCTGCCCGGCGACATTCCTAATCGCTGGCCGCTGACTCACTGCTCTTCAAAAGCCGCGGCGCAGCTATTTAAGCCGGAGTCCTCCCCGGCCGCCGCTGCCCGCCGCCCGCCGCCCCCATGGCCGCGCAGACGTCCCCGTGGCACCACTACCTGCGGGCCATCCGGTCGCGGGAGGCGGCCCGGGCGCAGGACTGCCTGCGGGCGGAGGACACGCTGCTGACCGTGCTGGAGCAGGCCCAGGCCCGCGACCCCCGCTTCCTGGTGGACTACGGCGGCGGCCTGCGGGCCGTCCAGTTCGCCCTGCGCTCCTCGGACGACCCCCTGGAGGTGGAGCTGCCCCTGCGGGTGGACGCCGCGGCGCTGCGGGTGGAAGAGCTGGGGCCCGAGGTGGGGGGCGGTCCCCCCCACTGCCTCCTGGGCGTGCCCCCGGGGGCGCCCGGCCTGGAGCCCTGGACGGCGGAGGACGTCTGCGGCGCCCCGGAGGGTGGCCAGGACTGCGGCCACCTCACGCCCGGCAAGGTCCTGCACACGCTGCGGGGCCTGCTGGTGGCCGCGCTTGTGCACTGCCGGCACCACGGCCTCATCCAGCCAGGTGCGCCCGGGGGCGGGGCGTCCTGGGGCTGCAGAGTGGCCGAGCAGGGCGAGAACAGGGAGCGGGGCACTGTCCAGCCTGCGTGCCCAGCGCTGGCGGCCATCCGACGGGCTACCTGGGGGGGGGGGGCAGCCCGCCTGGTACCCCAGCCCCTCCCCGGGCGCTGGCCCTCTGCGCCTGGGGGTGGGGCTGTCACCCGGTGTCCCCAGGCTGGCCCCGGGCAGCTCATCTGCCCTGACCCGCAGCCGCTGCGGGCGCCCGGCAGGTCACTCTGCCTCTGTCTCCCGCCTGGCCGCCACCGCCCGCAGCCGCGGTAACCCCAGGCACGCCCGGTTTGGAGGAAGTGCGGCTGCGCAGGTGCAGGCCCCGCCCGGGAACCGGGAGGCAGGTGGGGCCGGGCAGGAAGGGCAGGGATGGGCGGGGAGTGGCTGGGCATCCGCGTGGCCACGGGTCATGGACACGGCGCCCCGACATAACGAGGAGGCCGCGTGACCTGGGGCGGCCGTGGCAGGCCCAGGTGGGGCCGGCTCTCCCTGCACACACCCAGGCCGGAGACTACCGTCTCAGCCCCTCCGGGCTGGCACTGCCTCCTGCGTCCCTGGTGGCCACAGGCCACCCCCCAGCCCACAGAGGGCGGCACCCGGGGTGCTGAGGGCCCCAGGAGCCCTTCCCCGGGACGTCTCTGGAAGACCGAGGAGCGTGGGGCGGCCTGGGTGGGGCGTGGCCTCGCGCACAAGCCCCCTGCAAGCCCGGCCCTCCAGCCATCTTCGCGAGACTGCTGGGTCAGCGTCCCCTCGCTGGCACCTACAGGCCGCCGGCAGGCGACCCCCCAGCGTCAGGCGGAGGAGTCCTTGAGGCCCGGGTCGGGGCTGGGTGGGCGCTCCCGATGCGGCTGCCTCCCCCGCGAAGGGGCTGGGGCCGCAGGTGTGGGGGCTGAGGGCGGCCAGAGTCCTGCACCCCCTGAGTGAGGGGAGCGAGGAGGCCGCCGCCGAGGCCCCGAGCCCCCAGGACCAAGGGCCAAGCTGGCCGCACCGGAGAGCGGCGGGCCCACCCACGCGCGCCGCCAGCTGCCCCCGAGCAGCACGAGGGCGGGAGGGGCACTGTGGCAACCGAGGCCCACAGGCCCCGCGTGGCCACGCCCCGAGCACGTGACACGCCTCCGCGACGGGATCCTGGGCCAGCCCCAGGGACCCCTCACCTTGGCCCCCGAGGCCCCTCCAGGGCCGCCAGGGGACGCTGGGGCACAGCTCGGGGGTCCAGCCGGCCGGCGGATGGGGCGTGTTGTGGGGCGTGGCCCAGGCTGGGGGCGTGTCTGGGTGGGGGCGTGTCCAGGCGGGCGGGGCGTGTCCAGGGCGGGGGGAGGGGCAGGCGGGCGGCCCAGGCGACCCCGTGGTCGTTGCAGGCTCTCTGAGCGTGGCCAGCCTGCCGGAGGACACGCTGCGCCTGACCCTGCTGGCGTGCGGCGGCTGGAGGACCATCCGCTTCAGCGTGGTGCCCGTGGTGCGGGTGAGGCGCAGGGTGCCGGTCCTGGAGGAGGCCGAGCGCATGCGCGGCTTCCCCGCGGGCAGCCTGCGCAGGGCGGCCCGGCAGGAGGTGGCCCTGGTGCCGGCCAGCGCCCAGCACTGGAGGTAGGTGGCCAGTTGTGCTGGGCAGCCCCTGGGGTCCCGGGGCCTGGGTCTGGCCAGCCTCACCCCTTGGGGCTGGAGGGCTGGGAGGAGGGACCTGGAGAGAACCCCGGGGGTGGGGGGGGGCCTGGCGCAGGGCCTGCCTGCCTGCCTGGGCCTTGTGGGGTGGGTGGGAGTTGCGGGCGGCGTTGGCGGCCACCTGGTGCTCGGAGATGGAGGAGCCCTCCGTGGTCTCTGCGGCAGCAAAGGCAGCGGGGACCGTGGTCCCCCAGGGTCAGCAGAGGGCCGTGTACCCCGAGGGCTCCCCGCTGGGCCATCTTTGTGCAGAGTGAGCCCTGCATCCAGACCTGAAGAGGACCACCCACGCGTCCAAGGGAGGGGTCTGGGCTGGGCCTGGGCTTGGGAACAGGCCCCTCCCGTGCGGCCCACAGGTCCTGCAGGGCCTGGTTTTCTCGGCCATCCGACTAGCGTCCGGCCGGCCCTCCCTGGACGCTGGCAGCAGAGCAACGTGTGTCTCCAGGCTGTCCACGGACGCGCTGCTCACCGGGCTCATGGGCGCACTGGGCTCGCTGCCCGGCCACCGCCTGGACGGGCTCTCCATCCTGGACCGAGTCAACCACGAGAGCTGGCGCCGCGGTGGCCAGGACCCGGGCTTGACCTTCGGCCACCTGCAGGTGCGTGGGCGCGGCGGTGCGAGGGCGGGGCAGGGCTGCGGCTGCCGGGGAGCTGGGGGCTGGGGCCTCCGCTGGGGCCTCCCACGCCCGGAAGCGAGGCCCCGGGGCCACACAACCCGGCTGGGGCGGGAGAGCACGGGGACCCCAGGGACCCAGCCCGCCCTGGCGCCCCTGCTGCTCCCTGGTGCTGGGGCGAGCAGGAGCAGGGCTCTGACCCCCAAGCAGCTGGGCGAGAGGGGGCTGCGGAGGGGGCGGCACGCACAGCGCAGCAGCGTCTGGCTTGTGGTGACAGCGAGGGGCCGCTGGGGGCCGGGGAGGAGGGGCGCGGGAGGGGCGCGGCCGGTCCGTGCGGCTTTGGGAGCGTCTGGCCGGGCGCCTGGGCACCGAGGCCGCACGGCCTGGGCAGGAGCTGTGGCGGGTGGGGTGAGGGGAAGGCCGAGGATGGAAGGGGCTGGCCCTCGGAGCGGCTTCTTGGTGCCGACGCGGGAGCGCGCCTGGGGAGGGGGCGGGCGGCGGGGCCGCGTGCAGGTGTGGGTGGGCCGCGGGCGGGCCACGGGCGGGCAGTGAGGCACCGCCCCCGCCGCAGACCGTGCTGCTGTGGGCTGCGGCGCTGTTCCCTGCGGCCGAGGACTGGGCGGAGCTGCAGGGCGCCGTGTACCGGCTGCTGGTGGTGCTGCTGAGCTGCCTGGCCACCCGCAACCTGCCCCACTTCCTGCGGCCGGAGCACAACCTGCTGCGGGACGCGGGCCTGGACCTGCACGCGCTGTACCGGCGCGTGGAGCAGTTCGCCAGCCAGCCCGAGGCCGCCCTGCGGCTGCACGTCACGCACCTGGGCCGCAGCCCCCCGCCGCGCATCGACAGCGGGGCCAAGGCACTGCTGCAGCTGCCGGCCAGCGACCCCGCCTACTGGGCCACCGCCTACTTCGACGTGCTGCTGGACAAGGTGGGCCCCGGGCCTCTGGACGCCCGGGGCTGTGGGGAGCGGCCTGTGGGGGCAGGCAGCTGGGGGCCTGGAGGCCAGACAGGGCGCCCACGCCCGGCCCGCAAGACCACCCAGCACGCAGGTGCACCCCGAGTCCCACCTGCCCCCTGGGGCGCTTCCTCACGAGGGGACAGCTTCCTGCTGCCCCGGCCGTGCCCTCTGTGCCCTGCCCGGCGACCAGGGGTGCCGGCTGCTCGCCAGCTGCCCCTCTGAGTGCCAAGACGTGGCCAGTGGTCAGCTCTGCTCAGCTCCCCCCCCACCCACAGTGCCCACTTCTCCCCAGAGGGCAGGTGCAGCCCCTGGCGAGTGTGTGGAGCAGCAGGGGTCAGGCGTGCCCAGGGCCGTAGGAGGAGAGCGCCCGGAGGTCCAGCTGCGGGGTGGACAACACAGGCGGAGGGCCGGAGGCAGGAAGGGCTGGCCGCAGAGGCGAGGCCGGCCTGGCTGTGCCCCCTCTCCGACTCTCTGTCCCCGCCTGCAGTTCCAGGTCTTCCACATCCAGGACAAGGACCGGATCGCGGCCATGCAGAACATCTTCCGGAAGACCCGGGCGCTGGGCGGCGCCGAGAATTGAGCGCCCCGCTGGGCCCACTGCCTGATGCAGCGGCCGGCCCCGCGGCCCTCCGAGAGGACAGGCCTCCCTCCCGGCGGGCGCTCGGGGTGGGGCGTGGAGCGCGGGCCCCCCTCGAACTGCCCAGGGTCCTGGAGGTTTGCGTGCGGGGCGGCCGTGCCTGGGGCTGCCTCGGGACCCACCTGCCCGGCGTGTCCCCACGGGGGCGCCCAATAAATCCATGCGCGTAATACGTCAGTGCGCTCAGGGACCCGCGCGCGTCCCGAATCGGTGCGCGGCGGAGGCGGCGCCGACGTTCTCCTGCGTCTCTGGGGACTGGTCCCAGGAACGGGGCGGGGGGCTTGATCGCACACAGCAAACTCATCACCGCCGCGCTCCTCAACGACCCCGCTCACCGTCCCCCGGGCCCGCCGCGGCCCCTCCCTCCTCTGCCGGTGCCTGGCCACTTCTCCCGAACCCCTCCCGGCGGCTTCCTGCCTCACGCCGGTCAGCAGGCGGCCCCCCTCGGAGCTGGGGCCGGGGCTTCCCAGCGCCTGCCCAGCTCGAGCTCCCGCCTCTCCGCCCTCTTTGGCCTCTGGGGACACCTGCCGGGCTCCCGAGCCCCGGGCCCACTAGGCCCACTACAGGCTCCTGGGGAGGACCCAGCGCCCCTGAGCGACGACGCAGCGTGGCTTCCGCGGGGCCTGGGGCCGGGGGAACCGCCGACTGGGCTCTCAGGTCCCAAAGGCTGTGGCGTCCGGGGCTGCGTCCACACTCAGGCTTGCAAAAGAGGCTGGTGGGCCACGCTGGACACAAGTGTCCCGTCTGCCCGTGGTCACTCCGTGTTTGTGTGCTGCATGGCCGCGCTCAGCCAAAGCCACCTCCCGGCCACAGCCTCGCACCGCGAGTTACAACCTCCCAGGGCCCCGCCTCCCCCAAACCCCCAGGGCTCCCCCAGCTGGGCCCTGGCAAATATCTCAAAAGCAAAAAGCGAGGCGTCAGCCCCCGACACCATACGGGCTGGGGGCGGAGCCCGCCCTGCCGGCGGAGGGCAGAGAACCAGGGAACCGGGGCGCACTCTTCGTCAGACACGGGAGGACTCCGCCTCGTCCACACATTCTTCCCACCTGCAGCTGGGGCCCGGCCGGCCCGCGAGCCCTTCCAGGGCACCGAGGACTGGGGCTGAGGTTTATTTGGAGACAGAAGGCCCAGAATGGCCCTCACTACGGAGAAGGGAGGAACCGACCCCGCCTCGGGCCCCAACTGCTGCAGCGCCGCGGGGCGTGGGTGGGGGTGTCCCGGGGACACAGCCCAGAAACGGCCGTGGGCAGGTTCCGGTCTTCGGCAGAGGCGCAGGGAGGCCCGCGGGGCGAGCGCGGTCAGTAGAGGCAGCTACGACACTGGCCGTCTCGGGCTTCAGCCCAGGGGCCCTGGGGCTGCGGGCGGAGCACAGGCTGGGAGGGAGCACTGAGGCGGCACAGGAGCAGCCCCCACAACCTCGGGTTTGGAGATGCCTCTTTGGGTGCGCCCCCCCCCTCCGCAGGTCCGTGCAGGGAGGAGCTGAGTGTGGCTCCGTGAAAGGGTCTGCGGGACGACGCTTGGGGAGAGCTTTGCAAAGACACGGCCATGTTCTGTTCTCCCAAGTATGTGAAGGCGGGAAACGCAGCAAGGAACCTGCTTTAAAGACGCGGAGAGCCCCTGGGCGCCCCGCCAAGCAAGACAGACGAGAAGCAACCCCGCGGAGCGCGCCCGCCGCGGACGCCAGGGGAACGCAGTTGAAACAGCAGCGGACTCCCGAGCCTGCACCCCCCCACCACGCCCCGACTGCCCTGCCCACCTCCCCCTGCCCGACCCGATCAGAACCCAGCCACTGCGGACAAGACCAAAGGCCCGGGAACCGAGGCGCAGTCAGCAGGCTGCCCCGCCCCGCCCGGCCTCCGCGCAGGCCCTGCGGTCCGCCCCCTCCTGGGCGGTGCTGGGGCGAGGGGCGTGGGCGTGGTCGGGCGAGGGGGCGTGGGGCATAGTCGGGCAAGGGGGCGTGGGGGTGTGGCCGGGCGAGGGGCGTGGGCGGGCGAGGGGCGTGGGCGAGGGGCCCTGGCTCTGGCGTGGGCGGGTCAGTCTGCGGCAGGCGCTGCCCCGTCGGGCGTGTCCCGCTTCAGCAGTAAAGGCCCGAGGGCGCCCACACCCCCACCTCTGCGAGAACCCACAAGGAGCCCCCCATGGTGACCCCACAGGGAGTTCAGACTTTAAAGGCAGAACAAAAGTGGGGGCGCCACGCTGACTTGGAGACTGCAGGGCGGGCAGCAGGCCGGGCCGTGGGCTCCGGGGCTGCTGCCCGCACGGGGCTGGCCGCAGCGGGGCTGCCCTGAGGCCTTGCTCCCCGGACCCGTGAGGCCCCGCGAGGGCGGGCATGGGCCTGGCTGGGTCTGCAGCTCCTGAGGAGGGCAGGGGTAGGGCATGGCGAGGGCAAGGTGAAGGGTCAGAGGTCAGGGGGCGGAGCAGGAGGGCGCTGGGTGGGGGCTGCCCCACACCCGCAGCAGCCTTGCTCGCCGGCCTGGGCCCGCGGGGCCCTGTGCTCGAGGCCGGGCAGTCAGCCTGAGGCCCTGGGTCCCGGGCAGGTGGAGGCTGCCGTGCAGGCGCCAGGCTCGGGGCTAAGCGAGGGGCAGGGGCCCCCACGCCCGCGCAGCAGCCGGGGGCCCAGGAAGAGGAGGCCGGCATGGGGGCCTGCGCCGGGCAGCTAGACGCTCTTTATTGAGTGCGGAGGCCGCGGGGAGGCGGGGCCCGCGCGGGCGGTCACAGCTTGCCGCGGGCACAGGTCTGCAGCGCCTCCCGCAGCGCCTGCGCCAGTCGGTCCACGTTCTCGCGGGTGGCGTTGCAGCCCAGCAGGCCGATGCGCAGCACCTGTGGGCACAGACCCGGAGTGGGCGCCGCCCTGGCGCCCCGCCCGAGCCCCGGGGGCAGAGCCGGGGCCGGGGTCACCACGGGTCACTCGGAGCCGGCGGGGGCTGGGGGCCTGGGGCAGAGGACTCCCCCGACCCTGTCCTGGCCCCTGCGGCCGGCGCTCACCATGCCCGCCGACGGCCCCAGGCCGCCCGTGATCTCTATGCCGTCCTGGTCCAGGAGGTGCTGGACGATGTCGCTCCACTGGCAGCCGGCAGGCACGGCCACAGTGGTCACCGTGGGCAGCCGCAGGGCCTGCGGGGCGCCCGGTCAGCCACTGCTGAGACGGCCCGGCCCCGGCACAGGTCGGGGTGGGGGTCTGGGGCGAGGCGCCCGCCCGCAGCCCCCCCACGCCCCCACGGTGCGCACTCGGCCCGGGGCTGGGTGGCCGAGGGTACCCTGCTTGGCCGCCGCTCGGGAGGGCCCGCGGGAGCCGCCGTGCCCCCTCGTCCCCCCCCCCCCCCCCCCCCCCCCCCCCCCCCCCCCCCCCCCCCCCCCCCCCCCCCCCCCCCCCCCCGCCCCCGTCCCCTCCCCCCGCCCGCTCCCCCCGCCCCCGGCCCCTCCACCCCACCGGGTCCTTGATGAAGAGCTGCAGGCCCAGCTCCCGCAGGCGCCCGTGCAGGTACTCGGTGGCGTCCCGGTGCTTCTGCCAGCTGCTCTCCAGGCCCTGGGGACAGCAGCTGCGTGGGCGGGCGGGCGCCTCGGGCGAGGGCCCCCCGTCGGCTCTGTCCTGGGGCGGGGAGGCCTGGGACTGCCGGGGCGTCCGCGGGCTGCGGAGCGGGAAACCGGCCTGGCCAGCTATGGGGGCCTGTGGCCTGGGGGAGGTGAGGGCACCTGGCTGGAGGTGGGGAGCTGCCCAGGGGAGGGGACACACAGGCCAGAGTGGCCAGAACTAGGGCTGGAGGCTCCCTCTTTCCTTGGGGGTCACACCGCGGGGGGTCAGAGGAAGGAAGAGGAGGGGTGTCCCCACTCCTGGCACAGCTGCCCGCTCGCCGCCCTCTGCCTCGCGCTCTCCCTTCTGCTCCCCCGCTGCAGCGCCCCCACTCTGCTTTGCAGGGGCCTCCCCCTCCATGCTCACAACTGGACCCGCTCGCTGTCCTTCCCGTGACCCCTGTGCCCCACATCACTCGTCCTCTGGCCAGGAGTGGACACGCCCGAGGCAGCCAGCACGGCCAGGTGGGGCCCGGGTGCTGGGTCCTGTCTCCTGCAGCCTGGGCCTCAGTGTGGACGCTGCTGCAGGAGTGTCCACTCCTGACACCGCCCCTGGCGGCTCACTGGGACCCCGCCCTCTCCCAGAGGCCCCGCCCTCTTTCGGTCAGTGCCGGCGCCAGCCCTCCCGCCCCTGGCCAGCAGGGGGCGCCCTACCAGCCACCGCGCGGCCCCAGAACCGCGGGGATTGGGCCACACCTGCTCGGCCAGGAGGGCCAGGCTCTCGCGCAGGCTGTACAGGGCGATGACCGGCGTGGTGTGGTGGTACCTGCAGGGCAGGCAGCGGGGGCTGGGCTCGGGCCGGAAGGGCGCCGGCCGGGACACGGGGACGCACAGACCAGGGGCCCGCCAGGCGTGAGGGGCGGGGCTGCCTCCGCACTGCCCCCCGCCCGGCGTCCCCGGGACGCCCTGTGCACCGCGACCTGGGCAGGCAGGACGTCCCTCTCCCTGTCCTGCGGGCGGTGTGGCCAAAGCCGCCTCACAGAGAGCCCCAGCTCCCCCCTCCTGTCCCAAATGGGTAAACTGAGGCCCAGGAACGGGAGGAGGTGGCAGGCCGGGCCCAAGCGCCAGAAGGTGCGCAAGACATCGGGGAGGAGAGCCCCCCAAGGTCCGTGGGCCCCCCACTGGACCCGGGGCCGGCCAAGCGAATGCGGGTTGTGGGGCCCGCTGGGGGGAGCCCCGCCCGGCCACCCGCCTGCCCACTGGCCGTGGCCCTCACGTCCGAGGCTGGTCGTCGCAGCCCCAGAAGTTGCCCAGCAGCTTTATGTCCATGTAGAAGGAGAAAGGCTTCGTCCTGCGGGCGTCGATCTTGTCTCTGGGGGCAGAAGCGGCCTGAGCAGAGTCCGGCAACAGAGCCCAGGGGCCCACAGACAGTGCTGGCCCCCCAGGGGCGTTTCGCACAGGACGTGCGGCCCCTGCACTGCCCAGCCTCGCCCCTAAGTCCGGTAACCCTCATCTCAACACCCTAAACGCCCCTGTTCGTGAAGGCCCCAGGCCCGCTGCCCGCCCTGCCCGCTGCCCCCTCCCGCCTCTCCCTAGCACACGGAGCCCGGGTCCCAGCGGGGAGTCTGCGCGAGCTGACCGCAGGGCCTGCTGGGCCTCACCCGGCTGCTCCCGCCCCCACCCTAGCCTGGCGCGGGCTCGGCAGGCGGCTGTCCGGCGTCCCCCACGCCAGCCCAGGCGCGCAAGAGCGCCGCCCAGGGGCCGGCGCGGCCGCGGCCCCCGCGCTCCCAGCCCGCACTCACTTGGCCTTCTCACTGAAGGAGATGATCGAGGTGCCCGGGGGGGCGTTCAGGGCCTTCTGGGACCCCGAGTACAGGACGTCTATGCCTGCGGGGAGGAGGGAGGTCCTGAGGCCGGCCCCTCCCGCAGGCCCTGCCGCCCGGGAGGCACCCGCGAGGCCCCAGCCAGGAGGGTGGCCGCTCGCCGGTGTGGGGGCAGCCCGGCCCCTCGCGGCCAGCCCCCTGACCGGCGGCAGGCGGCCTCTGTGGAGACGCCCCCGGCGTGGGCTGGCGTGGGGGCGCGGGGCGGTCCTGCGGCGCTCGGCCCTGTGTCCGCCAGCGCCGGCCCAGCCCGCCCGCCGCCCGCCCCGGCCCCGCCCAGTGGACGCTGTGCGCACCCACCTTGCTGGTCCATGTAGATGGGGGCCCCGCCCAGAGACGCCACAGAGTCCACCAGGAGAAGACAGTTGTACCTGGGGGCGGGCAGCAGGGGGTTTCGGACGCTCGGCCGTCGGGGTCCAGGCGGGGCCCCACCCCGCACGGCGCCCCAGGCCTCTGCCCTTGGCCTGGCTCTCTGGCCACTCTGGACCCCGGCAGAGTGGGCCTTGGCGGAGGTCAAGCCCCGGGGTGCTGCTGACCGCGCTCAGCCAGCTGGCCGCCGGAAGTCTGGCTGCGCGGCAGAGCCCAGCGCTGCTCGGAGCCCCCGCCCCGCCCCCCGCCTTCTTGGAGACGGGGATAAAGACCGCCCGGCTGGCGCGGGGACCCCACGGGCAGGCCAGCAGCTGCCCCGGCGGGCGGCTGGTGTCCAGGGCAGCGGGGGCTAGGGGGCAATCTGGCTTCGGGCCCTGCGTCCCCAAGACCGCCCCACCCGGGACGGAGTGCAGAGCGCGGGGTGGGGCGGGGCCGGGCGGGGCGGGGCCACACTGCCGCGGGGCCGGGGGCGTCGGTGTGGGCACCTGTGGCAGAGCTCCCCATAGCCGTCCAGGGGCTGCAGCACGCCGCTGGAGGACTCCCCGTGGGTCAGGAAGAGCAGCACAGGCTTGTGCTGGGCCAGGCCCTGGGGACAGAGGAGCCGCTGCAGGCCCAGCCGGGCCCCGAAGCCCCGGACAGTGGCCGGACCGCGGCTGCCGCACCCTCTGCTGGGCGCTTGGGCCAGAGCGGAGTGACCTTGGGCCCCGGGGCGACTCCTGCTGTCCTTTGGGGTCGCCGGAGGTCAGCCACATCCCCGGGGTCCGGCTGGTTGGGACTGACCCGGGCCCTCCTCCGGCTTCCAGCTGCCGGCCCTTCCCCGGGGTCGGGGCTCCCGGCTCTGCAGACGCCCACCAGGCCGCCCGCCCACCCTGCTCCCCGAGGCATGTGCCCCTGGCGTCTCGCTGGCTGGGAGAGCTGAGGACCCCCGGACCCCTACCTGCCCCCTCCCCGGCCCGGCCCCGCCCCCAGCGCCCCTCACCTGCTCCACCTCCTGCAGCGTGAAGTAGCTCCCGGGGTCCTTAACCATGGGGTGCACACGGGCCTCTGGGGGCAGGGCAGAGTGGTGTGACCCCCAGGGTGTGGGGGGCAGAGGCCCCGTGAGGGCCGGGAACCCCGCCCCGGACCCGGAGGGAGGAGGCGGGCCCAGCGCGGCTGGGTGGGGCAGAGCGGGGGTGGGGGGTGGGGGCGGCTCAGCGCCCGGCTCCCTCCGGCCTCCTCCCTGCACGCGGGGCAGCCAGGGGCGCGGGACAGTCTGGCGGGGGCAGGGCCTGCCCTGCGCTTCAGCCGCCTGCACCCTGGGACGGCCGGCCGGGGCGGGCGGGCAGGGGAGCTGAACACACGAGCCACGGCCGCCCTTCCCGGCCGGCCCTCCGCCCTGGCCACCCCCGCCAGCTCCAGGGCCAGGCCCTCAGCCTCGGAGCCGGCCGCAGCGGGGGCTGCTCCCCGCGGGGCCCGACTGCCGGGGCAGCGGCTGGGTGACGCCGCGGGGCCGGGGTGGTGCTGCCCGGGGAGGCCCACGCCAGGAGCCCAGCGGCAGGGCCGGGGACTGCAGGGAGGGGCCGGCCCAGCTCACGGATGCGCTCGGCGATGTCCACGGCCCGCTGTCCCCACATGCCGTTGACCCCGGCCAGGAAGGAGTCGCCCGGCTCCAGGAGGTTGACCAGGGCGGCCTCGAGGGCGCAGTGGCCGGAGCCGCTCAGGGCCAGCGTGAGGCGGTTCTGCGTCTGGAACGCGTACTGGATGCCTTGCTTGATGTCGTCCATTACCTGGGGGGACGGGCGGGTCAGGCCTCGGCCCCCGAGCGGGGGGCGGCGGGGTGCCCGCACCCACCTGGAACATCTCCTTGTGCATGTGGCCGATCATCTGCTGCCCCCCGGCCGCCTGCACGCGGGGCACCAGGTTGGAGGGGCCGGGCCCCAGCAGCAGCCGGCTGGGCAGGGCCAGTGGCCGCAGCAGCGCGGGGGGCGGCGGCACGCACAGCCGGCGGGTGGCCATGGTGCGCGCCCGGCCGCCTGCCCGGGGCCGCAGGGCCGCGCTGGCCGCACGCAGGACGCTCAGCATTTCCGGGCAGCCGCGGTGCAGGCCGGGCGGTGGTGGCCGATGGGCGCCGGCTCCTTGTTTGTGCTGTGACCTGACCCCTTCCACACTGACCCCGAGGGTCAGGGCCGGCGGGCACTGGGCGGGTGGGGGAGGAGCCTGGGGCCAGCGAACCCGCGGGCAGCCACGGCCGCCCACCCTGTCCTGCGGGGCCCTTGCGGCCCAGCGGCCCTGGCTGGCGGCCAGGTGGAGGCCGGCCCAGCTCAGCTGTCCGGGGGGTCCGCTCAGGACAGACCTGCGTGTGCATGGATGCATCACGTGTGCACACACGTGTCCACAGTGCAACCTGTGTCTACACATGTACCATGTGCACGGCCATGTGTGCCTATGTGCGTGTCTGTGTGCCCATCGTGTTCACATGTGTCTGTGCATGTGCTGCGTGTGCCCACGCGTGACCGTGCATGTCCGTGCGCAGCCGTGTGCAGACCCGCTTGCTGGCGTGCAGCTGTCCCAGGCCAGCCCTCCCGACCCTCTGCACCGGGCCCTCTGCCCTCCGCCAGGGCCCAGGCCCCGCCCGCTGTCCCCAGGGCGGCCGTGCCGGGGCTTCCTCGCCCCGGGGCAGGGGACACTCTCACAGGCCGCCCCCCGCGTCTCCAAGGGCCAGGGGCTCCTGCGGCCTGGGGACCCCACCATCTTCAGCACCTCCCCGGCCCCGCGCCAGGACTCCTGGGGCCCAGGGCCCCGAGCGTTAGCTGAACAGGCCTCGGAGGCTGCGTGCCCGCACGCCCTCCCAGGCCTGAGGGCGGGGCCGCGTCCCCTGCCAAGGAGGGACAGGCCCCGTGGGGGCCGAGGGCCCCGAGTGGGGCAGGTGCGTCCCTGCTGGCCCAGAGCGGCCTCCCCGCCTGGGCACGGGCCAGAGGGAGACGCCCCCACCCGCCTCCCCACATTCCTTCCTTCCCCCCTCAGGCCCTGCCAGGAAGGTCCGGCCCACTGGGGGCCAGGCCCGCCCGGGAGCTGGGGACCCTCCTGGACGGGGTCAAGGCACGTGGGGGCGGTGGGCTGTGGACAGCAGGGCCCGCCAGGGAGAGGAGGGGTCAGGGGTGCGTCCCTGCGGCCCATCCTTCCCGAGGGCCGGCCCCCACAACGCCTGGCAGCCCCTCCCTGCCTGCTGGGGCCAGGAGGAGAGCAGGGGCGCCCCAGAGCACCGGAGAAGGCTGAGGGGAGGGCGTGTCAGGGCCGGGCTGGAGCTGCGAGGGGCCCGCCGGGCAGCGGGTGGTCTGGGGCTTCCAGGTCGGGCAGCTCCGCCGGGCTGGGGTCCTCCGGCCCCCAGGGCATCTGTCCGGGGTCACCGTGGGGTGGCCGCCCTGCTGCCCAGCGCCGACCTGGGCCGGGGAAGCGCCGGTCACTGTCCCCGCCCCGCCCGGTGCCCGTCTGGCGCCAGGGGAGGGGTCCTCCGGGGCCGAGGCCTCCGCCCAGCCAGTCCCGCCTGCAAGTGGCGGTGTGCTGGCCCTCAGGCGGTGCCCAGCGCTGCCCAGGGAGTCCTCCTCCGTCGGCCCTGATGTCCATCCGCTCCGGCCACGGTTAGCAGGGCGATGGCCTCCGGCCGCGTCCTGGCCCTCACGGGCAGGGCTGGGGGGTCACTGCCTGCAGGCGGGGAGCTGCTGGCCCCAGCGGGGACCTCAGCGCAGCGGGGAGGCGCGCCTCAGGCTCCGCCACCATTGGCAGCTGGCTGGGCGCTGGCACCAGCAGGGCAGCTGAGTGACCTTTGTCCCCAGCCACCCTGCAGATAAGGGCCACCTGGCCAGCGGGTGGGGAAGTGGGGCTCAAGGCCCAACCAGGGGACCCCCAGCTCCGGGGCAGCCCCGCCCCTCGCCGGACCCGGGCAGGGCCGGGACCCCACAGGAGGACCTGCCAGGACGGGCCCCCTCTGTCGGGCCGGTGGGCGGGTGTGGGCTCCCTCGGGGAGACCCCGACCCGCCTGCCCCCCTGCCCGCAGCCTGCTCGCGCGCCCACCCGGCCCCTGAGTCCGGCGAGTGGAGGGCGCCCCGCCGGTGGCCTGCCCGGGGAGGAGAGCAGAGGCCTGTGGGGGCGCCGCGACGCGTCCCCCCAGACCGGCGGCCCCAGCACGGGGTTCACCTGGTGAGGGGGCGCGGTCCCCGCAAGGCGAGGGGGCGGGGCTGGCGGGGGCCGCTCCCGCCTCTGGGCTGCCGTGGACGGCGCGGGGTGGACGTGGGTGCGGCGTCCACTTCTTTGCGGCGTTCGCCCATCGTGGGCTGCTGGATCGCTGAACGCTTTAGCTGCGCCCACGGCAGCGGCCGGCTGCTGCTCCCGGCCGCTAAGAAATGCGGGTGGGCTTCAGGGGCAGCGGCCCGTTTCCGGGGGGCCCCGATCGTCGGCCGTTGGGGGAGCCCCTCCGGGGACCGCCCAGAGGTGCCCCGCGCACCGGGGAGCCTCAGCTCTCTGCCCCTAGACGCGGTTGCTGGGGTGTGGCCGAGGCCCCCAGAGGACAGGAGCCTGGGCGCAGTCGGGCCTTCCTGGCGGCGCGCCGGCAGCTCCACAGCGCCCTCCCGTGGCCGCCGGCGGGCGCGGGGAAGCGGCGCCCAGGACCCGTCTGCTGGCCTCGAGCCTTGTTTCATGCCTTTCCCGGATCCGGGGGTGGGGGTGCTTCCGGCTGAGCGCCAGGGTGGCCCTCCCGTTTCCATGGCGCTGGGCCGCCCCTTCCTCTCGGCCCGCGCTGGTCGGAGCCGGCCAGTGTCGCACGTGCGGGGCGGGGGCCGCGGCCGCTGCAGCGATTCGCTCTGACCGCCCCGCCTGCCCCCCCCCCCTCCGGTCTCTGGGTCTTCTGGCCCCCCGTGTGTTAGCCACAGCCTGGGCCCAGGGCCTGTCCTTCAGGGGAGAGGGTGGCCACCTGGCTGGCAGCCTGCCCTGACCTCTGTGGCTGCCAGCACTGGGCACACCCTGCCAAGCCGCTGGCAGCAGGGTGTCTGTGCATGGGCCTGGCCAGGCCGGTCTCCTGCAGGACCAGACCCCAGGCGCCCCTGCCGGCCCCGAAGCCCCCCTTTGCCCAGCCGCTGCATCCCGCACGGGGGAGGCGTCAGACACCCCCACAGGGCAGGGTAGCCCCTGGAACCTGGGCTCGGTGCAGCCAGCAGCTCCAGCAGGAGGCTTGGGTGGCCCCGGGCGCCAGGGACTGCAGGGGACACGGGCAGCGGGGCCCCTGGAGGGGCCCGTGAGCACGTGGCCTCAGTGCGGCCGCTGCTCGGGCCAGAAGGCGGTTATGGACTGGACTTCATCGAAATAAAAATATTCTCATCAAAACCCCCCGGGGGCAAAGGGGCAAAGTGTGGGGCCGGGGCTCAGAGCACTGCCAGGCCGGTGTGCTTGCCGTCTCGGCAAGCGGGAAACTCGCCTCCTGAGGACGGCGGAAGCACGCCGGACAGTCACCCACAGCAGGCCGCCGGGGCTGACGCTGCCTAACGGTGACCCTGTGCTGGGCGGTGCTACCCGTCCTGTCCAGAGATGCCGGCCCCGAAGAAAGGACGATGGTGCCAGCCTCCGAGGGAAGAGGGAGAGGCCCCGTTCCTGGCCGCTGAAGAAGAAAGGGGAAAAGCAGTGTCCAGCAGCCGCCCTCGGGGAGGGAGAGGAGCAGGAGGGCTCTGCGGAGACGCGGCCGGGTCTGAGCTGTTTGTGGGTGTCGCCCAACAACCCAAAAGGAGCTGGGGCGCTGGGTGTCGCTGACAGTGGCCCAGAGGGGTCAGCAGTGACCATCCCTGCTGGCCGGCACCCTGGTGACCGGCAGTGGCCACCACTGAGCTGTCCGGGTGCGGTGGGCGCCGTGCGTGGCCCCGGGGAGCTCTTGGTCCCCGTCTGAGGTCAGCCCCGTGCGGGGTTCCCGGAGCTGGGTTCCCGCAGCCCGCCCTGCCCGCCGCAGCCCGCGGGCCCTGCTGTGCGGTGTTGTGTTGCTGCAGCCCCTGGTTTTGGTTTTTGACGTTTTGGGGCTTTTTGGAGGCCTCTGGTCTCAGAGCCTGGGCAGGGTAGGCCGTTCTGTCCTCCCATCCGGCCTCCTGCCCTGCTGCCCTCTGCCCTGTGCGTTTCAGGGGCAGCTACCCAGGGCTGCATTGATCAAAGGGAGGGGAGGGCCCCCACCAGCCGCCAGCTTCCCTCCCTCTCCCGAGGGCTGTGCCCCCGCAGCAGGGCCGGGGAGAAGCCGGGGGGCTCCCCAGGGGTCTGGCTCGCAGGCACTACAGTCACCCCGAGCCAGGGCCTCTCCTGGGGGGTCGGGGGCCGCTTTGGCTCGAGTCTCTCGGTGAGGGAATGCCCGTCCAGGGGAGAGGGCAGGGAGGCTGCTGGAGGAAGCGGCTCAACGGCTGGGCAGTCGGGGCTTCTCCTGTGGTGAGCTGGGCGGGGGCCTGGAGGGGCCAGGTGGGCACCAGGTCCGGCTCAGACTGGGGTCACGCAGCCACAGGGTGCCGGGCCCGGCCTGCTGTGGCCAACAGAGGGTGTGGGCAGACCAGCAGGGCGCCGGGGGACACCAGCTGTCTCGGGGTCCCTGCCTGCCCCGTTCCAGGCCTGGTTCCTGTCCGCTAGGCACAGAGCAGGGCCTTCCAGTCTTGGAGCCGAGAGCCCCTGCCCGGGCCGGCCCCACTGCCCAGCCTGGACCCGGCTCTGGACGCGGAGGGCCGCCCTCCCCCAAGGACCAGAGCTGGGCACAGGCCAGACCCCAGGGGACTTGCCCCTAAGTTGGCTGGGATGCCGGCCCGCCCAGCTGGGCTGGAAACGCCCCGCCGTTGCCATGGCAGTGGTGCTGCCCAGCAGCTCCGGGCACCAAGAAACTCTGTCACATGGGAAGGTTGCCAAGGCAACCAGGCAGCAGCACTCTGGCTGGGACCTGGGGACAGGCTCCCTCCTTGGGCGGGGCTCTTGGGGGCGGGGCTTCCTCTGGAGGCGGGGCTCCTTCCTTGGGCGGTCCTCTGGGGGCGGGGCTCCCTAGGGGGCGGGGCTGCCTCCCTGGGCAGGCGTCTCTGGGGCGGGGCTACCTCTGGCCAGGCTGCCCCTTGGTCACGTGTCCATCCTGCCACCGTCCCTGGGGTCGGCGCGGGCAGGGTCTTGGCGCTGGGCTGGTAGGTCTCCGTGGGGCAGGGCAGAGCAGCTCCCCAGTATTCTTCCCATAATGGTTCAAGGTCTGGTCCTCCTGTGCTTTCGGGAATTCCAGGTAGCCCCGGCACCTTGCCTGACCCCTGCTCCGCCGCTGGGCTGCGGCCTCGCCCGGACCCACTCGCCTGGAGTCAGGTGGTAGCGAACTCACAGGGTGTGCTTGAGGTGCGACCCGAGTGAACATCTCCAAACTGGAGTCCCAGATTGGCCGGGTGGGTGCACGGCTGGGTGGGCGCGGCCAGAAAGTCAGGCCCCGTGTGTGGGGGCGCAGGAGCCAGAGTCGAGGGGCTGGCAGGACCCACATGCTGCCAGGGCCTGGGGGGAAGGTCTGGCGTGGTCCTGGCTAGGAGGGGAGGCCCGCAGTGGTCAGCACCCAGAAAGCCTCATGGGGGCTCTCAGGGAGGAGGACAGGGCGGGGCTGCACGCGGCCAGCTCATCGGGAGGTCGGCGGGACCAGGGAGTGGGAAGACAGTGGCGCCAGCATCTCCAGCTTGCAGAGAAGACGACCTCAGACTGCGAAGATTCTCGCACAAACAGGAAAGACACCAAAAAGTCACGCAAGAAAGTTCTAGAAGCAACCTGCCAGGAAGCCCATGGAACAAGAACCCAGCAGAGTGGAGGCCAGGGAGCTGACGGGCAGCAGAGCACCGGCCGGGGGTCTGGAGGAGGCGGCTTCCCACACAGCCTCGCAGGCGTGCGACAAAGCTGCCCTGACGAAGGCTGCCCCCAGGCCCCCCGGGCCGGCGTCTAAGAGGACAAGCTCAGAGCGAGCGTCAGGAGGCGGGGGAGGCGCGTTCCCGAGAGCTGAGCTGATTTTCTGAAGTGCAAGTGAGAACTGAGCAAGGAAGTGTGTGTTCAGAGCGAGGGCGGGCGGCGGAGGTGCCCGTCCGAGGGGCAGATCACGCAGAAAGCCGCCACGGGCCGCCTCCGTGCGCACCTTCGGAAAAGACACAAAGAATTAGAACTAAAGCGCCGCGAAAGGCCCCGACAGGTGGGCGCCGCCAGCGTCTGGTCGGTCTCTCCACCCGGACATTCGTACTCAAAGGGAATCACCTGGCAGCCGGGCGGGCACGACGCCCGTGGGCAGGACCGGAGCTTCCGCGGGGCCACTTGGGCCACCAGCGCCGCAAGCCGAGCAGCGTCCAGGAGCCGCGGGGAGCAGTGCCTGCGCCCACGGGCAACTGGGCCCTAGCAGGGAGCCAGCGGAGGGATTCTTCCGGGCCAGACCACCGCCAAGGGCCCGAGCTACTGACAGCGCAGGCTCGCAGGCCCGCGGACGGACCCAGCGCTGTCCGCGCCGCAGCACCGCTGGGGTGCAGCTCCAGGGCCCGCCGCGCTCCCGCTCCGGCCTCTGAGCCCCTGCCCTGGGGCCGCTCTGGACCCCGCCTGAGGTGCCAGGGCTCCACCAGGTCAGGGCAGGGGGGAGGAGGGCGGGCGGTCACCATGGGCGCCGTGGCCCGGCTCCTCACCCGCCCAGCCCCGCGCCCCACCCAAGGCTGTAAGTCCCCCCTTTATCAGACGCTCCTCTTGTGACTGAATAGGCCGCGCCTCCCGCTTGGGCCTCCCTGCTGGACACACTGCTCAGATGGGGGCGCGATTCCATCAGAGACCAGGAACAAAAGCTGCGTGGCCACGGCTCGGAAGCGGGTGAGGCGTGTTGAGTGACTCGGGCTTGTGACCCTCGGCTTTAAAAGATGGCCAGGGACGGGAAGAAACTCGGGATGGCCACGTCTGCGAGACCCAGCTGGGGGCTGCAAGAGGGGTCCGCAGCTGTCAGGAGACCCCAGAAGGCAGAGACCGGCAGGGAACGGGCTGAGCGGCGAGGTCAGGGTGCAGCCGCGAGCCGCGGGCCAAGGGACTGAAGACCAGGGGACGGGGAAGAGGGCACAGACTTGGTCCTTTGAAAATACCTCACTTATTAAAAGAGAAAAATGCAAAAGGCCCCACCAAAATACAGAATAAAAAGAAGAAATAAGTACAGAGATAAGAGCAAACACGTTAATAATGTAAAAACCTCAGCCAAGTGGGCTAACTCCCAAAAACATAGAAAATGCTCAATTTGGCTCAAGAAATAGAGAATTTGACCAGACCCATAAACATGGAATGGCAGTGGGAATGACAGAGACCCCCCACCCCACCCTTATGTGCCCCCCACGCGCCCCCATATATCTCCACACCGCACCCCTATGCACCCCCTGTACCCCCACCCCTTACGCACCCCCATGCACCCACAGACCCCCATACCCCCCAGCATGTCCCCCAGCTGTTCCATGCAGAGCCTCAAGGACAAGATTGCCTCATGAGGGCGGGTGCGGGGAGCAGAAAGGGGGCGATCTCGGGACTGGCCGGAGGTGGGGGTCTTTGCAGCGGCGACCTGTGCCCTGGATCCTTTCCGCAACGCGGGAGGACCAGCACCTGCTCCCTCACTGGGCGGAGACAGGAGCCCGCGAAGCCCAGGGCAGCCCAGCACCTGCTGGGTGCGAGGCCGGCCCCTGGGATGCCAGGCGCTGGCGGCAGCGGCGGGGACCCGGGTGTCCTGGCCCCGGTGACGTCACCACACCCACCGCACTGCGGCTGGGCTGGCGGGAGCTGGCCAGAGGCTTTGTTCACGTCGCCCACCTGGGGGTGGCGGCTGTTGGCACGCGAGGTGCCAGCCTCTGGTGACCCTAAAAGCAGACAGGGCAGTGGCTGAACACAGCGGGGCCCCCAGTGTGGGCTGAGGGCAGCGGGGCCGCGGGGGCCCAGGGCCGGCAGCGAGGACGAGCGACCCCTGCGGTGGGGGGGCGGGGTCTCCGCAGAGGCAGGTGCACTGGCCGCGGATGCATTACCTCCGGGAGCGCCGGTGCGGCTGGACCCTGGCGCGCCTGCCAGCCAGACGGTGCAGACTCACCTGTCACCCTGCTGGGTGCGCCCGCCCCAGGGCAGATCCCCCTGGTGGGTGCGAGGACCATCCCCCCAGCTGTCCCGCCCTGACCATGCTGCGCTTGTGCGGCTGTCCGGGTGGGGGAGTCAGGGTTTCATTTCAAAGGGCTCTGTGGAAGGGGTCCGCGGGCGAGTTGGGAGAGGGGCCTGCGTGCTCGGCAATTTGAGGGCCTCTCCCGGGCCAGGTCGGGTGGGAGCCTGGGCGCTGCGCTGGCGAGGGGCACCATGTTCGAGCTGGGGAGACGGCCCCCCACAGTCCCCGAGCGCGGTGTCGGCGATGACGTCACATCCCGGCCCCTCCGCCCAGCCCCCTCCCCGCGCGGCCGCGACACCCGTCCCTCTGCCCGCGCGACAAACCAGCTGGCGGCTGGGGCTCAGGCGCCCGCGCGCAGCCAACCAGCGGGGCGGGAGGGGCGCGGGGCGGGCCGGGCCGGGGGCGCGCAGCCCGTCACGCGGTGCCGCCGTCACAGCGCCCGGCGCAGCCCGGGAGCCGCAGCAGCTCCGTGCTCGGGACTCGCGCCCATGCCGGTGCCCGCGCCCGGCCGCCGCCAGTGACGCCGGAGAGGTAAGGCCGCGGGTGGCCGCACCGCACCCCGGCGCCCGCGCCTGCCCCGCACCTGCTCCCGCGCCCTCACCCGCGCCGGCACCCACATCCGCAGCCGCTGCGCGGGGGGCTGAGCGCGGGCGGGCGCCCGTGTCCTTGTCGCGGCCGAGGCGCTGGCGCCACGCGGCCCCACCTCTCCCCGACTCCCCGTCTCAGCCGAGAACAATGGGACAGATTCAGGGTTCGCAGCGCCCTCTGAAAAGGCCCCTTCACCGCGCCCACTGCGGCGGCGCTGGGGGGGGTCTTAGGGAAGAGCGCGGGCGAGACGCGCTCTCCCTGGGGGCTGGACTCCTCCCGGGGCCGCGCCTGGACCGCGGGGGGGAGGGGAGGGATGGAGAGATGGGGAGAGGACGCTGATGGGGCGATCGGGGAAGGGGCGCGGCTACCGGCTACCGCGCCGGGCCCGGGCAGGGCACCCAGGGCGCGGGTGGGTGTGGGGGGGCGCAGCGGTCGGGTCCGGGGTGGGGGAGGGTGGGTGCGGGAGCCCGAGCGACGCAGACGGGCGGGGCGGGCGGGGGCTGCGGCGGAGGCAGGCGGCCACATCGTGCATGCTTCCCCGCGCCCGTCCACCTCTCCGCCTGGCCCTGTCCCCTTCCTCAAGGGACCGAGCTCATTTCCCGAGAGACCCGCGTCCGGGGAGGGGCCGCCGCCACAGGGATGGCGTCTGCGAAGCCAGCGCCGCAGTAACAGGTGCGGCGGGCGGCGCGGGGAGGGGGCTGCGGGGCGCACGTCCCGGCGGGGGCGCTCCCCAGGCGCCGGGCTCACGCGGCCCGGAGGCTCGCCATGGCGAAGACCCTCGCACTCCAGCTTCCCTCATCCTGCCTCCGCCAAGCCCTGGGCGCAGCCTGGGCGCAGCCGGGGTGCCTGGGCGCCGGTGCCAGTGGGTCTGGGGCCCGGCGGGTGGACGGGGGGGCCGCGGCCGCAGGGCGGGGGAGGGGCGGGGAATGCCAAGTCATGGGGCCTGCCGGGCGCGGGCGCGACGTCGCCTGGCGCGGACCCGAGGCGCGCCCGCGTTCCCGGAATCGGCACTGTCCCCTGAGGCCCACGACCCGTCGCCGCCCAGTCGGCGGGTCCCACGTGCCAGGTTGAGGCTGCCCGGCAGCGGGGTCAGCCTGGCAGAGGAGGTGCGGCCCTCCCCCTCCCCCCACCCCCAGGGTCGCCCGCCTGACCACCCGGGCGCGACTGGGCGTCCCCAGCAGCCCGGCAATCACCTCTGCGGCCAGGCTGAGGCCTCTGCAGGGCGCCCCCGCCCCCCCACCTCAGTCTGGGGGCAGCTGCGGTCTGTGCGGGTCCAGGCTGCACCTGCGGCGGCCATTTTGCAGGTGTGGTCGGCCAGGCGTTGCCAGGAGGGCGCTGCAGGTGCGGGGCAGGTGCTAGCCGCGGGGAGGGGGGGGGTCTGCAGTGGCAGAGGGGCCGGCAGGTCTACACTGAATCCGTGTCAAGACCCAGGAGTCTTTGGGGAGCCCAGTGTTGGGGAGGGCTCCTCAGCCTCTGGGCGGCCCGGGGTCCCCGCTGGGGGCTAGGGGGACGGGGAGAGAGGTCGCGCCCTCTGGGGTGTGGCCTGGCCTCTGGGAGCCCGCCTCTGCCTGAGCCTGCGTGGGGGCCCAGCCCTCCGGGGGGCCGGCCAGGGCGTGGGGCAGCTAGTGACGGGGTGAGCCCGCCCTCGTCCCGCCTGACCACAGGCTCCTGACACTTAGTGGCCCCTTGCTGCGCCCCTCTCCCGTCTCCTGGCCCCCGGAGGCCATGCCCGGGGCCGCCCCTGCCCAGCTGGCCCTGCCTCACGGGCGCTGCCCCCGGCCCAGCAGCCCCCCGCAGCCCCCCGCACGGGCACGCTCTTGCGCTCGCCGCGCCGCCTCAGGCTCCTGCCCCTCCTGTGCCCGCCTTGGCGCCCATCACGCGCACCCCAGGGGCTCTCGGGCTTCAGATGGACCTGGGGGCCGCCCATGCGGGCGGGTGATCTCGGTCCCCGCCTGGGCCCTGCCTTGGGCTCCGTCGGGGGCCTGCGAGGGACACGCAGCTCGGGTGGGCCGGCCCCCCGCTGGCCCTGCCTGACCCCGCCTCCAGCTGCTGGGGGCCCAGGCACCCCAGAGGGTCTCTCCATGGACTGGCCCTGGCAGCAAGCAGGCGGGTCTCAGGCTCCTCCCACCTGCCCTCGGCTGGCCGCGGGGGGGGGGGGGCGCGGG
>PVIJ01017330.1:0-29716 GCA_004024925.1 Scalopus aquaticus
CAGCCTGTATGCATAAATAAATAAATCTTAAAAAAAAAAGGGGGGCCTCCCTGGTGGCGCAGCGGTTAAGCACTGCACTGTGGAGCTGTCAGCAGCAGTGATGCGAGTTCGACGCCCAGCCGGGGAGAATCCCACATGGTGCGGCAGACCTCTCCTGCCTTGCCCGCTGCTCCCCTCAGCAGTGTATTTCTGATCTGCCTGTTCTGCTCCCCACTCTGTCTCTGGTGAACCCTCTCGCCGCCCCACACCTCTGGCCTGTACCCCAGCCTGTATGCATAAATAAATAAATCTTAAAAAAAAAAGGGGGGGCCTCCCTGGTGGCGCAGCGGTTAAGCACTGCACTGTGGAGCTGTCAGCAGCAGTGATGCGAGTTCGACGCCCAGCCGGGGAGAATCCCACATGGTGTGGCAGACCTCTCCTGCCTTGCCCGCTGCTCCCCTCAGCAGTGTATTTTTGATCTGCCTGTTCTGCTCCCCACTCTGTCTCTGGTGAAGCTTCTCGCCACTCCACACCTCTGGCCTGTACCCCAGCTCTATGTATAAATAAATAAATCTTTAAAAAAAAAAAGGACCAGCTGAGAGTGACCATTTCTCTGTTCCACTTAGAAGTGAGCAGAGCCTCACCTGAATGATTGTCCACCCAAAGTGGGACGGACACCAGGAAGAGAGGCAGCAGTGAGAAATAAAAACAGGGTGTTCGTTTAAGGCTGACAAGGGTGTGTGTGGAAGAGAGAATGTTAAGTTAAAAGATGGGCGGAATGGGAGGTCGCAAGTTTGCTTTTGACACCTGTTATCACCATTCCGTTTGCCAATAACTGTATACTCAAGTGTTTGGTGCACAAGATGTCCAGCATAAATGTGTTGACTAAATGTTTATCTGCTTTTTCCTTCTTTTTGAAGTTTATTCCCTGCGCAATGAATGCCCCGGTGCTGCCCCCTGGTGGCTGAAGGGTGCCATGTCGGACATTTCACATAAGCCTCAAGGAAACCTCTAGTTCTACCTTCAAGGCTTCAAGGAGCGGTTCCCCTTAGAGGAAGTCAAGGCTCCTAAAGGTGGTGCAGGGAGAATAAGTTCCTCTTTTACACTTCATGCTTGATCTTGTTTAACCTTATCCAAATTGGCCTACGAGTGTTATTACACTTCCAACTATCTGAGAGGGTAATGAGGTGTGGCAGGTGTTATGTAATGTGGAAATGCGCAGTGTTCTCCCCCTTTAAAACTAAAAATGATTTTTAGCCAAATTGCCTTTTAGAGAAAGTTACCTTTAGTTTCCTTTCTTGAGGGACATCTTTTCCTCATAAGTTTTTAAAAGTCATAAAGCAAACATAATAAAACATCAATAAATAACTGCTTAAGCCAAAATTAGGAATTTTGTAAATTGTAGATTTGGGGTGTAGATTTTAAACTAAGATTAGAAGTTGATTTTAGGGCCTCCCTGGTGGCTAGGGGTTAAGTCCCAGCGCTGTCACTGTTACCAGCAGCTGCTTCAGCAATGGGAGCTGGCAGGGGCAGTGGGGTCTTGTTTACCCTGCTGCTGCAGGCAAGCTGTTGACCTTTAATGTAGCAAGTATATTTCCTGCACCCTTCCTCTGCCCAAACAAGTTTGTTGTTGTTAATGAATCTTTAAAGTAACAAGTGTACTTCCTGCAGCCTGCTTCTCCCCACTAGTCAGTGGTGCCAATCAGACTTATGGGAGAGGCACCTGAAAGAGGAGAGAGCCAGGGTCAAGAGCAGAAGCAGGAGAGAAGCAGAAGAGAGGGTAGCAAGCCCCAGAGAGATAGCAAGCCCCAGAGAAAGAGTAAGCCCCTGAGGAAGCAGAACAGAGAAAGCAGAGGAGAAAAGGAGAGAAGCAGAGGAGAGAAGGAGAGAAGCAGAGGAGAGAGCAGAGAGCCAGGAGAGAAGCAGGAGAAAAGCAGAAGAGAGAGCAGAGAGCCGGGAGAGAAGCAGAGAGGAGAGAAAGAAGTAGAAGAGGAGAGACCAGTCCCAGAGAGGAAGAGATTCCCAGAGAGAAGGAAGACCCCAGAAGACGGCGATGACGACGGCGCCGGCTTCCTGCAGAAGACAGTTCCTGGCTCCGAAGAAAGAGGAGGAAGACTCCATGCCTGGCCTTCGCGGAGGAAAAGAAGCATCCAGCAGCCGCCCTCCGAGGAGGGAAAAGAAGCTGAAGGACTCTGCAGAGACTGGGCCTCGGTTCTGTCTCTGATGTTGCCTGAAAGGAGCACCAGAGGCCCGGGCCTGGTGTCTCAAAGAGCTGTTTGTTGGTGAGGGACCAGTAGTGGGCATCACTACTGGCCAGTGCAGCCCAGCACTCCTGGTGACCGGTGGTGACACTGGAGGGACAGCCGCCCCCTGTGGATGCAGAAAGCTCTCTGTCTCCTCTGTTTGTAAAATAAACCCCATGTTTATTGTTGTTGCTCCTGCAGCCTGAGGTTCCCTGCAATTGTGCGCGGGGTGAGAACCCACAGACAGTAACCTGTCCTCTTATCAGGCCCTGTCCTTTGTTGTTTGTGGCCTTTTGGCCTTTTGGGACTTTTTGGTGGCTCTTGCTTCAGAGCCTGGGAAATTGTGCCTTGTGTGCCACACTTTCAGTTGGCTACCGTGAAGGGACTATACACCCATGGTCCCCACCTAGTTTCATCAGTACTATGGCACGAGTTCGATCCCCAGCCAGGGAGATTCCCACAGGGCGCAGCAGACCTCTCCTGTCTCCCCGCTGCTCCCCTCAGCAGTGTATTTCAGTGAATCCACCTGTTCTGCTCCCCACTCTGTCTCCCCAATCATCTCACCCCCCACCCCACACCTCTGGCTTACAACTCAGTTCTTCTATGCATAAATAAATCTTTAAAAAAAGAAATTGATTTTAATGTTATTTACCCCATGAAAATGTTGATCATGTTCCATAGTAAAGCTATTCAATCCATAAGTAAAAGCCACACTAGTGAAAATCTAAGACATAGTTTATAGTAGACTTTGAAAAAGCATTGTCTTACTGAGCGAAATGAGCAGATTTCCATAGAAGCCTCGAGTTACAAAATGATTGTTGAGATGTTTTTCTTTTACAGAAAAATATTGTGCAGAAAAATATTATTTTTGGAACTAAATATAAAGAGTAAAACCTGCCTCTGGAAAAGAAACCCATGCCATCACTTGTGCTTCCGTTTCTCCTCCCCAGCTTGCTTTCTTTTTGTAAACATTGCCCTCCGGTGTTATCTGGCTCAGTCCTGTTTGCCTTCACTCGTACTCATCTTTGCAGTGAAGGACGCCCCCCCCCCTCAGCTATTTTGTAGGAAGTTAAGTTGGGGAGCACCCCCAGGCACGTTCCTGCCTGGTTGGAATGTTTCTTGGGACCCAGTTTTGTTTATAGATTCCTATACCTCACATTCTCCTGGTCAGTGAGAAAAGGCAGCTGTGAGGCGGTCATCGGTCATCGTCTCAGGGCACGCCTCTGCGGCCTTTGCTGCAGAGACTGCCCCCTGGCAGCACTGCCCAGCTGGGTGAGCAGTTCCCCAGCTTTCCACCCTATCCTTCCACGTCATCCCAGCTTGAGTCCCACCGCTTTTCAAAGCCCTTCCATTATTTTGTGATCTGGGGCCTCCCCAGTGGCGCAGCGGTTAAGCACTGAGCTGTGGAGCTGTCGGCAGCGGCGACGCGAGTTCGACACCCGGCCGGGGAGAGTCCCACATGGTGCGGCAGACCTCTCCTGCCTCGCCCGCTGCGCCCCTCAGTAGTATATTTCTGATCTGCCTGTTCTGCTCCCCGCTCTGTCTCTGGTGAACCCTCTCGCCGCCCCACACCTCTGGCCTGTACCCCAGCTTGTATGTATAAATAAAAAAATAAAAATCTAAACATTATTTTGTGATCTGGCATTTTTGCAGTCTCCTAGCTTCCTTCCTTCTCTCTCTCTCTCTCTCACACACACACACACACACATACACACACTGGTTTTTTTTATTTTTTTTAAAAGATTTATTTTTTATTTATACATACAGGCTGGGGTAGAGGCCAGAGGCGTGGGGCGGCGAGAGGGTTCACCAGAGACGGAGTGGGTAGAAGAACAGGCAGATCAGAAATACACTGCTGAGGGGAGCAGCAGGCGAGGCAGGAGAGGTCTGCCACGCCATGTGGGATTCTCCCTGGCCGGGCGTCGAACTCGCATCACGCTGCCGACAGCTCCACAGCGCAGCGCCTAACTGCTGCGCCACCGGGGAGGCCCTTTTTTGCTCATTTTCTTTTAAGATCTATTTTTGCCTGCAAGAGCTGGGGTATAGGTCAGAGGTGGGGGTGGGGAGCGAGTGAGAGGATTCACCAGAGACAGAGTGGGGAGCAGAACAGGTAGATCCACTGAAGTGGGAGCAGCGGGGAGACAGGAGAGGTCTGCCGCACCATGTGGGAAGCTCCCATAGCTTCACAGTCTGGGATTTAACCCCTTGCGCCACCGGGAGGCCCTATTTTTCTTTCTCATTTTCTTTGACATTTTTGGATAACCTCCCAAAAGATAAGGTTAAGATGCCAACTTGACACCACATATCTCACACTGGAAACTGGCCTGATCACAGCGGAACCTTAGACACACGACGAGTAACGACTGTTTCTTCCTGAATTATGCACATTATCTCAGTGCCGAATCTACTCCAGCTTCACCCTGGAAGGCTCAATTCTTATTCCAACTCTGCTACCACTGACCACGCTTTCCTGTAACTCTTCTTTCCCAATTTACAAATGAACAAGAGCGTATTTTTCTCACTGCTTAGCAACAATTTCATTTTAAAATGTCCCGCAGGGGGGCTTCCCCAGTGGCGCAGCGGTTAAGCACTGAGCTGTGGAGCTGTCGGCAGCGGCGACGCGAGTTTGACGCCCGGCCGGGGAGAGTCCCACATGGCGCGGCAGACCTCTCCTGTCTCGCCCGCTGCTCCCCTCAGCAGTGTATCTCTGATCTGCCTGTTCTGCTCCCCGCTCTGTCTCTGGTGAACCCTCTCGCCCCCCCACGCCTCTGGCCTGTACCCCAACTTGTATGTATAAATAAAATAAATCTTTAAAAAGAAAAAATGTCCCGCAGGGTCACGCTAGATTTCTGAGTCACGGCCGTGGGTCTGAGCGCCGCTGGTCGCGTCCCCTAAGAGCCTAAGGATGTGAGCCAATGCTGCAAAGTCCCTTAGGCTGCCCGGTTTCGGGTCTGAGCTTCCCCTTTGGGGAACCGTAAGCACTTGGGGGGACATGGGGAATGCACCCGACGTCAGGGTGAGCGCCTGAGAAACACATCGCCCTGAGCTGGGGCAGGGCACAGCCGTCACGGGGCTCACTGAGTGGAGTCCCCTGCCAGCTCCAGAGCCCAGCGCTCACCCCTGAACCCACTTTCTCGTGGACGGTGGGAGAACACTGAAGACAGGCCACCACACTCTCCCCACGGCCTAGAAGTCGTGACCCCACGAGGCTGGCATCCTCCTCTCCCCTCCCTTTTCACCACTTCAGGGTGTGCGTGATGAAATTTAAAATACTTAACGGCAATCGGTGTGGTTTTTAAAAAAACATGCCCAGGATGCAGTTACCTGTCATGGCCGTGGAGAATGTAAGCAGGTTCTAGTAAAGAGCCCGTCCCTTTCCACTTTGTCCAGCTGTCCCGGGAACCGTGACTACAGAGATTGTGTACTTTGCTCAGCGGCGAGAAGTTGACAGTTAATATTCACGAGGTTGTCTGGCAATAAGAAAGTGCAGTTAGCCATGGAGCGTTTGTTTTGTGGCTGTTGTCACACCCTCCAGCCTCAGCATGGCAGAGTTGTGATTCTACTGTCTGCTGTACCCCAAAACAGGCTTGGAAAATGCAACAACTTGTTTGCCAGCACAGCTGCTGTGTTACCTCTGTTGCTTGACCCTTAAGAGAAAGTCAGTCATTTAGGGGCCACTGAAGTAGAAAGGGTCTCCTCAGTATACGTGAAGGATTAGATGGCAGAGAAACTGCCTGTGGTCAGACGTCACTTACAACAAGCACGTCCATGGATGCAGTGAGGACCCATGTTTAAGGGGTGCCGCAGCCCGTCTGTCTCCCCTCAGCAGCAAGGCAGTCACTGCTTATCAATTACAAAGTTAAAAAAACAAGCTTCTTAAGACACATGATGATGGTGGTGGCGAATTCAAACCTCTCTGCAGCAGTAGCCTGGTGGACCCCCCCAGACAGCCACACCCTAATTCCTAGGCCCCTATCCCTGTGTTGGGAATATGTTGTTCCCAGGCAAAGGAGAATTAAGATTGCAGAATTAAAGTTGGAATTAAAGTTGATCAGATGATGGACGAATCAGATGATCTTAAATGGGGGGGTTATCGTTGTACCCCCATTATAATCACAGGGTTCCTACAAGTGGAAAAGAGAGGCCAAGAGGTTGGGATGAGACAAAGGAATGAGACAGCAGAAGCAGGGTCCGTGTGCGGCAGTTCCAGGGCTCAGCTCACCGTTGCTGGCTTTGAAGGTGGAGGAAGTGGCCGTGAGCCTCAGGCATGCTGCTGGCCACCAGAAGCTGAAAAAGGCTCCTTTGGAGCCTCTGGAGGGGAGACAGAACTGCCCACACCTTGCTGTGTGCGGGAGACCTGCATTGGACTCTAGCCAGGGCTGTGTGAAGCCAGCACATTCGTGGTAATTTGTTACGGGAGCAATACAAAGTCAACATGCCGTTAAAAGTTTATCTACTGTCGGTCAAGGGTCAGTAGGGAAGCTTTGTTTTGATATGTGGTGGCCTATATTTCCTTATAATAAGAAAGGATAGTTTTTAAATTCTAAAAAAACCACCAAAGTTCACCAAAAAATTCACAGATCTGTTTTTGTGGGAACTGAGTTGAGCTGTTTCCGTGTATCACTCTTGCATTATGCTGACAGAGATTAAAGGGGCCAGCACTTCCCTCTGTTCTCCCAGAACAAACACTACAGTGAAGTTTATAAGAGGTTTTCCTTCTCTCATGGCTTCAGAAAGCAATAATCTTGGCATCTTTTATAATTTGTTAGCTCACATCCACAAAAAGTAACCACCAGCTGGGGCCTCTCTAATGGCGTAGAGGTTAAGGCTCAGTGTTATCACCACTATGACCTGAGTTCAATCCCCAGCCAGGGAACTGACCCACATGGTGCCACAGACCTCTCCTGTCTCCCCGCTGTTCCCCTCAGCAGTGTCTTTCAGTAGAGCCACCTGTTCTATTCCCCACTCTGTCTCTGGTGGATCCTCTCACCCATCCCCGCACCTCTGGCCTACACCCCAGTTCTTGTATGCATAAATAAAAAAAGAAAAAATTAAAAAAAAATAAAGTAAGGTTTTGCTGTTGTGTTTACTCGCACAGTAATCTCAGGGTTCCCCAAAAAGCCACTTTGCACCAACTCCAAGGGTCATCGGTCATTGCACTAAATGACATCCTTTATATCCATGAGAATGGCCTCCTCGCACGCTGCCAACTCAAGTCCTCCTGGATTCAGTATTCCCCACTCTAGTCCTCTGTCCTTCTGTCTCCGGACCCTCCTAAGCAGTCAGCGGAGGAACAGGGTGACCCCATTAAACGAAAACGCTCATTGTTCTCACGGGGGATTCTGACAGGCGTGAGGCTCTCAGGGCCCGCCCCTCCCACGCCTGCCTCCCTTCTCAGCTTCCACCTGGGCTGGTTTGGGCCCTCTGACTCCCTTGCACACCCTGGTGCGGGCTTCCAGTCCCAGGATCCTTCCTCTCCTGTCTGCGTCCCAAGGGCAGTGCGACTGCTAGACAATGTGAGTTACAGGGCAATCTTTTCAAAACAGCATGATTTTATAATTCTTTCATAGTTTCCAATTGCATTCAACATTTTGAGATGAAATGCAAGGATAGAAAGGTGCACATACTTTACCCCGTGCGGGCTTCCAAGTTGCAGATTGAACACGTGTGGAAACTCTCCCACGGAATATGGTGCAGACAGTGAGGTGAACTAGAAACGCTTCCATGGATGGCTAGTCTTTAGCTCATGAGGACCATTTTTAACTTAGCTGGTGTAGAAAACGAGACGGGATTCGTAAGCTGTATCATTTGTTTCAGCCTCACCAGGCTGTTGACTATACCATCACCCCTGCAAACTGTCCCTTTGAGTTCCACAAATAGCGTCTAAAGTATGTTCCAATTATTATTTGATACATATTTGAATGGCTTGAAGTTTTTAAGGCTCCCTAGTTTCAATAAAATTTCTCAAATTTTCTTCAAGTTTGGTTACACTTAGAAAATACACGTTTCCTGGAATATATGAAACGAGTATGGCGGCACGGCAGGTCAGCATTCACACTAATTGCCCCCAATGAAGCCAAGTCATTGCTTAGTCTTCTATACGAACACTGAAGACCCTGCTTCAGTATTTATTAGTTCTGTGATTTGATGGAAACAACTCATGTTTTCTCATTTGGCACATGGGATCAACCACACCAGCCCACCTCGGGGGCTGGGACAGCTGCCACAGGACCCACCAGCACACTGCAGGCCCCAGTGAGTGGCATTCAACGCGGAGTCATTAATGCTGACAGTTGTATTTTTTTGACCTAGGCAATCACTATGTGGACATTCAAGTGGAAATTCTTGAACTTTAATGTTCTTATGGATTCCTATAATTATATTTCACAATAAAAAAGAAGTGGCAACAACCATTCTTGTTAATTATGTATTAATTTATGTGCCGGTCCCTTAAGCCTGACTTGAGTGCCTACTAATCACTAATGCTAATGACATACTACTTAAAAAACCAATTGGTTCCATTTCGTAATAAACTGGTTGGTGGTTTTCTGCTTAATCCCTCTAAACCTGTTGCAGAAAGAAGCTGGCATCTACTCTGGGCCTTCTTCTAGTTGCTAAACCTCTTCATGCTCCAGTCCAGGGAGGTGCTGTAGGAATTGAGGACAGACCGGAGGAATTCCTTCAACCGAAATAGTTCTGCACTAAGTGGTCCCATTTTTCTTCAAACTTCTAAATGAAGTTTGAACATCTTTGATTATATATCCAGAACTCCGGTTTTGTAATTTCAAATGTCCTTGCCCAGGTAAACTGACTTACCTGAAAAGACCTAAGACAACAGGTGATGCTTAGCTTCTTATGCACTTGTTCTGACACGCCTTTCTGTTTCATGTCAGATGTATCATACACCCACTTGTAGATGGCTTTGTAGTTACATGGAATTACTATTTATGTTACTTAGTTTGGCTGTTTCCTGAAGACTTTTCAGGATTCTCATTCAAGTTTCAAAATCACAAGTATTACTGACTACTTCCTGGCAAGCACTGGCACTGAAATCTCCAGTTTTTACTATCAAGAATGCCCTGTATTTAACCTTGCATGTTTAGCATTTTTCTTTCCAAGTTAAAAGTCAATTTAGTTTGGGACCTTGTCCACTGCATTTCTTGCTTCAGAAACAGCAAAGAAACAGAATCTTAATAATTAATACTCAGTTTCAGGTAATGATTTTTAAGAAGGCGAACAGGAAAGTAGACAGATTAAAACTGGTAATAAGACAGTGAAAAAAGGATGGTTCCAGCTGGATCACAACGAAGCTATATGCAGGGATGCCAAGGAAATGTGAAAAATCTGTTCGTATTTTTCTTGCATAGTGGAAAAATAGAGCCTGACAACCACTTTTATCTAGCTTGGCTTAAATGGCAGGAAGTTACCAGAAACTTTTTTTTTCTGCCCCCCCCCGAAACTTTTTTATTCATCAACCACAGAAAATATTTTTTAAAGTAATACTAAAATTGATACCAACAGACCTTTCAGTATCTACAGTGTTAATACAGGACTTTAGCACAATTTTTCAGGACAAAGTCCACAAATTCCCCTTAAAAAACAGTAACAGCACAATTGTAGGACTGACCTGTTTCCCAGTTGCTGCTTTGGCTACCTTCTCCTTACTCGCAATCTCAACAGTAGGGAGAAATCTTGCTCTCAGGCTGCTTGGCAGGGAAACCAATAGCCCGTTCTCACAGATGTTGGATCTGGCTTTTGATAATACGTATCAAAGTCCTGGAATTACACACTTCCTAAAAAAATTATCCCAGCCAACATGACAGTAGACAGGGCCCAAGAATTTGGGCTAAAAACTTATGACAGGGCCTCCCTGGTGGCGCAGCGGTTAAGCGCTGCGCTGTGGAGCTGTTGGCAGCAGCGATGCGAGTTCGACGCCCGGCCGGGGAGAATCCCACATGGCGCGGCAGACCTCTCCTGCCTCGCCCGCTGCTCCCCTCAGCAGTGTATTTCTGATCTGCCTGTTCTGCTCCCCACTCTGTCTCTGGTGAACCCTCTCGCCGCCCCATACCTCTGGCCTGTACCCCAGCTGTATGTATAAATAAATAAATCTTAAAAAAAAAAAAAAAAACTTATGACAATACCATTTTTCAGTCAACTTTACATTTTTATCACTTGAAAAAAAAGCAGATTTTAGAGCCACCAGGCAGTCCAGGTATCGTCTTGCCTCGTTGACTTAAAAAAAAAATCAGTATTTTGTACCTTTATAACCCGCTACTGATTAAACTTGATTGCAAGTTTACTACACCCACATGGACGGCTCACTAGTTGAGAATGTAAGATGCGCAAGATCTGAGATATTAGCACAAGAGCTCCTGATGTGACTCACTTCAAAGAAATGAAGCTTTGGAAAGATGTTTCAGTCACCAAAGCCTAAGGGGGATTTCCAGGAACTTGATTATCTAGAGAAAGGCAGTGAGCACTTCAACATATTGAGGGCTGAGATCTGGAATGACAGGGCTGAAGAACTTGAGCACTGCTTCATCTGTAAAATGCGCCAAGTGAGAAGAGCTAATCTAGAGCATGAGCACAGGAGGACACACAGGAGTGAATAAACCGCCGGCCGGTGCCGCGCAGAGCAGCGTATCCTCCTGACCCTTCACAGGTCCACTGGGCACACCTCAGTCGTGGCCGCTGTACACGTGCAGTTACAACTTAAGATTCTCTCTCAAAAACAAGATCTTAAGTTTTTTCAGCATTCTGTATTATCTTGACTTGATATACATTTCTCTTAAACCAGGGATTCTTCCAATTTTTATTAAAGACTAAAAAAATTATAGCAGATGCCTACAAAGCTGTTTTACATGAAGTAGCTTCCTCAAATTCTACCTTATCAGAGGACTATTTTTGTATTGACTTGAAACAAATCCCTTTAGGAAGTTACCAAACCACCTAATCAGACATGAAACTTCTTTGTAACATTTGGCTCCTTTTCCTGGTAATCACTGTCCCACAAAACACGGTACAAGCCCAAGGAAAGTGAAGTAATGAGAAGTGTGTCCACAAGACATTCAGGTTATTGTTGCTCAGCATAAAGGGAACGGGTTTATAGAATAGGAGCTTTAGTATCTAACTTAACGCTCAAAAATCAGTCATTAATAAAGGTTACCTGGTAAAATAACTACCGATTATGGAGAGTATCTACATCCATTATTTCCAGAATGTAGAGTTTCTATGCAAATTCCTACATCAATTTTCCTATTCCAAGACAACCTGCACATGTATTTTCTTGATTTCTTTTCGCTGTACTTTATCAGCCTTACTGCTCATTATGCAGCAAAGAGAAAACCAGAAGAAAGGCCACAAAGAAAACATCTTGGGCCAGAGGTTGAGCGTGGCTCTCCATTTTCCCCCAACACTATTCTGAGATCTGTAAACAAAACCATCTAGTTCCAACTTGGAAAACTGTAACTTCCTTACCTATAAACAGCTATATGGATCACGTCTGCTTGGTGCAGTTTACAATGTCTAGGCTATTTTCAAGAACTGGTACTGATGGGGGGAGGGGATCTGGAGAGGCAAAAAAAACCACAACTTCTTGAAAAGGTAAAATAGCTTAAAGCATTTAATATCTAAACAAATCAATCTGTTAATAGTAGTCACAAAATATGCTTAATATAGAAACCCACATTTGTGTTTAAGAAAAAGTGTAAATCGTTTTACCTCAAAACATAAATTAATCCACTTAAAAGAATCTGCAGCAATCAAAATCATGGTGAATTTTAAACAACTTCAGAATAAAATAACCTTAAGTATTTTATACTGCTTTATATCTAAAAAATGCTTACAACGTCTCATAAAAATAGTCTGAGGCAACTATTTTTCCTTTTATTCTTTAGCAGACATGTTGAACAATCTTTAAACCCTAAGCTTCACAGGCTTTCAGACATTCAAATACTATGGTCCCCTTTTCTTTTGATGTGACGGTTTATTTAGCTAAAGGAAAAAAAAAAGCATGGTAGACAACTTAATACATTTTCACCAAATTCAAAGTAGTACAAAAAGTTTATGACTCTACAGAACTACACATCGTACCTAATGTATCGTTAAAAATAGAAGACAGTCTTTTCTTAAGCAAATAAAGCAGCCTCTTGGTATGCTGCCTATGTATCTTTCAATGTCTACTGTCATTCATAAATTATTTACAATTTCTACTGTGTGAAGAGAACTAGAATGTAAATTTTCTGCAAAACTGGAAAAAAGCAATATAAAATTTGTGAAAGCCTATGTTTTTTATTATACAAAAGTAAGCCAGTTTTTCTCCTCAAATCCCAGGTATCTGCAGTGTTGCTTTGGACACATTATAGTAATTCTTGCGGATGTTTTAATGCTGGAGGTAAGTTTACGGGCCTCGATTCTTCATCAAGGAGCACTAGGTCTTCTATTTCGCTGCCTCTGTATTTCCTTTTACATATTCTTACCACCACCTTTTTCTTGAGAAACAACTTCAATGCTTCTCTTGATGCTACAGCTTTTGCATTTTCTTTGCTTTTCCCACAGCCAGTACCCAAATACACAGACTTGCACCTCAATTCACAAACAATATTTTCTTGCGAGCTCTTATTTTGAGGCAGGTCTGCCAGGTCTTTCAGCGGGACAAAAAACACATCCAATGTTGCTTTCAAAGCCTCTATCGCTGCATTCAGGAGCTCTCCATGGTTCACACTGGGACTAAAGCCACCAACAGCTACCAACTTCCATGCCACGGTTTTATACAGTCTATTGAAAAAAGGCTGCTTCTGTTTCACATCTTCATTGGTTAACTTGCAACAAGCGAATTTGACAGAACTCTCACTTAACTGTGAAGTACTTTTAGAAGGCAACTGTGATGTGCTAGTCTGAGAACTACTCCTAGAGGCCAACTGGGACACACTTGCTAAGGAAGTGCTTTTGGAAACCAGAGATCCACCGGGCTGGGAGCTGCTCTTAGAAGCTAACAGTGATGCAGCTACCTGGGAAGTGCTTTTGGAAGTCAGCATTGATGTACTTGTTGAGGTGCTGCTGCTCTTGGGGGTTAGTAAGGATGTGCCTGGTGAACTGTTTTTAGAAACTGATGATGAAACACTGGCCTCTGAACAAGTTTTGGAAGTTAACCCACTTGAAGCTGTCTCTGAACAAGGTTTAGAAGACAACAATGGCAACTCTACATCTGAGCTTCCTGAGGAGCCCAACAAGGGAACCTCTATCTCTGTCATGCTTTGAGAAGCTGACACTAAAGAGCTTTCCAAAGCACTCTTTTTAGGTGATCCACTTTGTTGTTTGCCATCAGTGGACTGGGTCACATGACTATTTACACTGGATTTCAACAATGAAGAGACAAGCGATGCTGAACCATGTTTATCTGGAGCCTCTGCCTCAGAAGCTTTTCCAGACCCTGCCACTGTTACCTGAGAGGAAACGCTGCTGCTGCTTTGGCTGGAAACAGACCGGTCTCCATCACTCGCAGAGCTGTTCTGACTTGGGCCAGAGCCCCGAGACGAGCTCCCACTGCTCTCAGACTTGGTTGAGGACCCAGGACATGTCGAGCTGTTTTCTTGCTGGGCTGATGCTCGTTCTGTTTTGGCAGACGTCTTTGCAAGTTCTTGCTCAGCTGCAGAACTGTTTTTTCCTTCTGCGACCCGCTTTTTCAACGGCTCTTCTACCCCTTCTAAAAAGAAGGAAAACATACATGTGACCAAGTCCACCTCACACCACTGAGATATAAAAACTTACAAGACAGGTACTTGTTAAAATAAGAGCACAGGGCAAAAATATTTCAGGACTAATGTTTTCAATATTGCAGAATCACTTCATTAATTTCTTAAAACAGCACAGAATAACATCATTAATGTCTAATATCAAAAATGAACAGCATAGACATCTGACACTTTAACACCGAGAGCAGTCAAAGGAAACCAAATTCAAAGCCTAAAACAGACAGACACATAATTAAGGTTTAGCATTCCAACTTGATTAATCACATTGCATTTTCAATTCCAGCTGGTTAAAAAATTAGTAACAACAGTGATTCCTAATTATATCAAACTTAAGTTCTAAACTCCTATGTATGGTCACATCTATGATCTGCTAACCATTGCTACTCGATATCCCTCTTTTCTTCACCTTGGCAACCAGTTCGTCTCTTGTGGTATGGGTAGGAGCATCTGTCACTTTGATGCCTTCCGCCATACTAAGTATTTTATCCATAACTTTTTGAGGATACCTGAAGAAGAAAAAAAAAGAAAAGCACGCTTTTATAAAAGCTACTACTTCTGACGCGCCCAGTCGGGCCCCAGAAACTGCATTTCCTGGTTGGAATCAACAAACTGTACCAACCGCCAGGAAGTTTCGGTTTCCTGGAACCCCTTAAACAAATGCCCCAGAGTCTGGGAGGCGGGGTCCCGCCCGATCGACCTTTCAACTTAGAATCTGTCCACAAGAGCGTCGCCAGCCCCCCCGCCGCCAGCACCCCCCAAGCGGGGGCACCCACGGTGCGCTGATCCCCGTCGGCCCCGGCAGCGATGCCCTTCCCACCCTTAGAGGGCAGCCGGGCCCGCGGATTCCCGCGCTCCACCACGTCCCCTCCCCACGCAGGCCGGTCGGCCGAAGGCGTCGGGCCCCGGCCCGGGGCCGGCGGGCACAACGGGGAGAGCGGCGACGGGCCGCTCACTCACCGGCACCCGAGGAAGACGTGGTTGGCCCAGGCCATGGAGAAGGAGACGAGCTGCTGCAGCGGCCGACTGCGAGGCCCGCTCTCGGCGCCCGCCGCCTCCGCCGCGTCCGGGGCGGCCGCGTGGCCCGTGGGCGCCAGGTCGCCGGCGTTGCGGAGCAGAAACTCGCGGCGGTGGCGCCACTGTTTGTCAGTCTCGCCGTCGCAGCGCAGCGCCTCCACCCAGGCGGCCACCCGCGGGTTCTGGCTCAGGTACTCCGACACCTCCTGCGCCATGTTGGGCCTGCGCGTCGCGGAGCCCGCGAGCCGACGCTGCACCGGCAGAGAGGCGGCGGCCGCGGAGGCGAGCGGCCCTGTCACTGCGGCCTCCACCGGCGGCCCTCCGGAGAACGCCCCTCGAGAGGCCCCGACACCCAACAACAGCGCGGGGAGCCGCCGAACCGCCCACTTCCGCCCGCCGCCGGCTCCTTCCCTTTTATAACCTCGCCGCCGCCGCGCGCACGCGCGCCCTTCCGGCGTCAGCCGCCTCCCCCAGAATGCTCTGCGGCGCGCGCCGCTGCGGTCTCGACGGCGCCCCTGAGGGGCGGGGCGGCGGGGCGGCGGGGCGGCGGGGCTGGCCCCTCCCACCCGAGAGGGCGCGCCGTCAGGGGGTGCGCCCGGGGCGCCGGGGCTCGGCGGCCGCCCGGCTTTGTGACGCCGCGCGCGCTGCTGCCCGCCGCATTCCCGTCCGGCGCGGGCGTCGGGGGCGCGGCGGGCTAGGCCGAGGGGCGGGGACCCCAGTCACGGGGATCCCGCTCCGGCCCGGAGGCCCAGTCCCCGTCGGCCGCCGCGGCGCGGCCGGGTCGGTGCGCTCCGCCCTGACGCGCTTGACTTGAGCCGGGCCTCAGTCAACAAAAGCGCGCCTCCATGTTGGCGGGAGGGCAGATGGCGGCTGCCAGCCCGGCGTGGACGTGGGCGCGGGCCCGCGGGTGGTCGTAGCAGTGGCCTGCGCGACCAGGCTGAACGGCCCTCCCGGTCGAGGTGGCCCCGGGAACACTGACCCCTCGGGGGTGCGTTTGGTTCCCGCAGTTCAGCCCGAGCCATGTCGCCTTCTCGCGCCTTTATTTTTTGGCCGAGCGCAGATTTCCTTAAATTCTCTGTATTCCTTAAATTAACTGTTGCCGCGACCCGGCAAATAGCCAGGAGACGGCATAGAAATAAATGTGCTTGTTTTACCTCTACCGCCCACATCCTTCTGTCTGCTGTCTTTTTATCCTTGTGTTTTTTTCACATTAGAGTGTCCACACTTTTACCCACCCCCTTGTCTATTTTGCATTTCAGGGACTGGTGTCCTTTAAGACTAATTAACTTTAATAAATGATGGGTAACGAAATTTACTTAAATGGTAGAATTTTTATATTAAAATGCGTAAAATTCAGAAAAAGCAGGCAAAAAAGAACGGTCACTGAGGTGAACTAAGAGGACCGTGCAATTTATATACAGGCTGAACAATCGATCCGTTAATACAACAATAATGGTGGCCGCTTTCCTGCCATGTCAAACCAGACACGAAGAAATTTTGAGACATGGGACTTTGCTCCTACCTTATTCTTTCCTCCATTGCAATGAAAGTTGCTGAAAGTTCAGAGGAGCGAAAGGATTGCAGAAATTTAGCAGTTTAAAAGAGGAGAGACATTTTATGGCTTCTCTTTTCATGATTCCTTTTTCGAGGGAAAGAACAAGTAAAAACATCTTTGAAACCTACGTAGACGATATTTGTGACTTTCAGGGCAAGAATGTTCTATTTTTCTGGCCCTGTAGCCTTCCACCCGGGGCTTCACTGCCTTAAAGGGAGGGCAAATAGCCTGCAGTTCAAAATAATTTTTAAAAGAAACCTCAAAGTCTGAAAACTGAATACTTGTTTGCAAGCCCCAGGTGCTTGACCAAAAAGATACATGTATTTTTCTGTTTGAATCTTGAATGGTGGTTTTGCTTATGAAAATTCTGGGCATACTGTTCTGCTCCCCACTCTGTCTCTGGTGAATCCTATCAACACCCCACACATCTGGCCTACACCCCAGCTTGTATGCATAAATAAATAAATCTTTAAAAAAAAAAAGAAAATTCTGGGCATAGACCATGGACTATTATAATGTTGAAAATAGCATGTCTTAAAAAAAAAAAAATACCTTCCTACCACACAGAAAAACAAAATTTCTGGGTTGAGGGAGCTGGGAGAGAAAAGGTGAGAAGAGAATAGGGAAAATCACTGAGGGTGGGAGTGGAGGGTGAGGGGCACGTTTGTTCCCCCTGGACCAGTGGGAGATAGCCCAGTGAATGCCCGGAGCAGCAGTGGGGTGGTGGATGGCCTAGAGAGAGGAGCACAGAAGGGGCAGGCCTTTCCTAGCTCTGATAACTGCCAAGGTTGCTTACCCAGGAGGACCTGGGAAACAATACAGGCCATTTCGTAGCTGTGTGAATGTCACAGTTGTAAATTACACAGACCTATTGATAGTGGAGCCTGCAACAGACCTGGGGCATATATGGGATCCTCTGGGGTCCATCTTAAACCAGAAACATGCTTCATGTAACTGAATAACCCTTCTCTTCCTCAACACACATACACACACACACACCCCTTGTGACTCACAGGCCGAGAGAAAACCAAAAAGTTCCAGAGAGGGAATGGGGAGGTGCCTGCGAGGCCCCATGGCCCATATGAGGCTTGGGGTGGACAGCTCAGGTGGGCAAAGCGGGCTGCAGCTGGTTCTTTTTTTTTTTTTTTAAAGATTTATTTATTTATGCATACAAGCTGGGGTGTAGGCCAGAGGCTTGGGAGAGCGAGAGGGTTCACCAGAGACAGGCAGGTAGGAGAACAGGCAGACCGAGCGAAATACACTACTAAGGGGCGCAGTGGGAGAGACAGGAGAGGCCTTCTGCACCATGTGGGCACCTCCCTGGCCGGTATCGAACTCGTGCTGCAGCTGGTTCTTGACATCAGACCACTGAGGTCCAGGCAGGACCGAGTGAATATGGGGAGCCCAGAGATGCTCCTGAAACGACGCACGTGCCCTGCCTGGCCTGGAGATCAGATGGTTCACTCTCAGTGGGCCCCACAGGAAGGATGGCACAGAAAGCAGCAGCACAGGGGACGCTGGGCTGGCGGTTGAGCCGGCCCCCACAGTAAATCTAATCAAACAAGCACAGGAAACTCCTCGTCAACTGAGAAATCTCTCCATCACCCCCCAATTGAGTTCCAAACCACAGGCGACTGAATTCTCTTACATTCACGAGATTGAGTTTTCTATTTTAAGTGGAAGCACATTTGCTGAACTTGCTGCTGCATCTGTCTCTAAGACACTCAATGAAAATTTCTGCAGCAAGTGGGCCTTTCTACAAGATGGCTTCCCCACGAAGCCACACAAAGGGGCCCTGGTCCTGGTGATGGCTGAAGCCGGTGGAGGATGGAGGAAGCACTCGGGTGGAGGCCTGCCTGTGAGCCTGAGGCCACGCCGAGCGCGCTAGCAGACGGCATGGCGGAGGTTGGGACTTCACTTAAACGGCAGACAGGCCCTCCCTGGTGGCGCAGGCAGTTAAGTCTCAGCACTACGAAGCTGTCCAGAGCCACTGCAGCACGAGTTCAATTCCAGCCAGGGAGCTTCCCACGTGGCCCAGCAGACCTCTCCTGTCTCCCTGCTGCTCCCCTCAGCAGTGTATTTCAGTAGACCCACCGGATCTGCTCCCCACTGTCTCTGGTGAATCCTCTCCCCCGCCACACACACACCTCTGGCCTGTACCCCAGCTTGTATGCATAAATAAGTAAATCTTAAAAAAAAACACCACAGCAGACAGTGAAGGGCTACTTACACACAAAGCAGTGACAAGTCAGGTCACAACAATAGGCAGGTAGCCTGAAAGGCAGAGAGAAGGTTGTCAGCAGGAGGTCCCCTCAAAGGGCAGTCCCAGAAAAACTCCAGAGGGAAACTGGCACTTGAGCCAGAGGTCGAGACTGGAGCTTAGCAAAAAGCAGCTTTCATGGTGTGAGGGGGGCACCCTGGATATTGGGGTGAGTTGGAGGCAAGGAGACGGGACTGGAGAAAGTCATGGGGTTTGAGGTGGGAGTGGTATGGATGGGAGCACTGAGAAGAGGAGTGGAGGGAGAGCTTTGTCACCTACTCAGTTAATGGGGTGACTGAGCTCCTCTCCTCCCTGGGGGTGGGGAGAGGGGGGAGGGACCAGATGGTTGGACCAGCAGGGGAGGAGGAGTTGAGTGCTAAGGTATTTCCCTACTGTCCCCAGAATGCTGCTTTTTTTTTTTTTAAAGATTTATTTATTTATGCATACAAGCTGGGGTACAGGTCAGAGGCGTGGGGTGGCAAGAGGGTTCACCAGAGACAGAGTGGGGAGCAGAACAGGCGGATAGACAGAAATACACCGCTGAGGAGAGCAGCGGGAGAGGCAGGAGAGGTCTGCTGCGCCATGTGGGAATCTCCCTGGCCGGGTGTTGAACTCCTGTGATGGCTGCCGAACAGCTCCACAGTGCAGCGCTTAACTGCTGCGCCACCAGGGAGGCCCGAATGCTGCTTTTTAAAAAACATATTTGTTATGGAATTTTTCAGACATATCCAAGCAAACATCATGAAGCCCACGTGCCCAGTTTCTCCAGTTATTTTATCTGTCCCTCCCCACTTTACCCCAGGCCCACTAGACGACATCACACATCCCAAACATGTCCCCTTTTTTCGTAAATACAGGATTCTTTGGTTTTCCAAATGCACGGCAGAGAGCACTTCTTTCAGAGTGAACAGGGAAGAGGGTGGTAGGGACAAAGGAAAGGGGGTTAGGGGCCCTGGCAGCAGCCTCTCCCTTAGGTGCTCTGGGCTCCAGCCAGCGGCAGGTTTTCAAGCTGGCTCCTGCCAGCTCTGCCATTTGACCTTTGATGACCTTTGAACGGCAGCATCTCCTGCCTGCCACCGCCCAGAACAGCTCGGCTGGCTGGCCGGTCTGTAGTCAGTGAAATGGTAAATGTTTCAGGTTGTATCTTTTTTTCTTTTGCACAAGTCTCACACCAGAAGAAGTCGAGGGGCTGGGACCCAGAGTCTGAGAGGGTAGCCTCTGCAGACAGAGGAGCCTCCTTAGAGGATTTGTAAACACGGAGGGGGGTGTGGAGGTGAAGTTCCATGTGTGTGAGGGGGATGCTTGGGTGGACATTTTACTTTATTTTTAAAGATTTTATTTATTTATGCATACAAGAGCTGGGCTATAGGCCAGAGGTGTGGGTGGTGCTGAGAGGGCTCACCAAAAACAGAGTAGGGAGCAGAACAGGCAGATATACTGAAATCCACTGCTGAGGGGAGCAGCGGGGCGACAGGAGAGGTCTGCTGCACCATGTGGGAAGCTCCCTGGTCAGGGATTGAGCTCCTGCTGCAGTGGCTGCGGCTCATAGTGCTGAGACTTAACCTCCCCCCACCAGGGAAGTCCTTGGGGTGGACATTATAGAGAGCAGGTGAGCAAGCTGCCTGGATAAACATAGTTTAAGCTGTGGCAATTAAAAAACATCATAGCTAGTGCATGCACACAAAAATGAAAATAAAACGTTGCAAACGTTGCAAAACAATGCAAAGACTGGATGAAACGGAACTCTCCTTTCTCCCCTCTCTTCCCACACTGCTGATCTCAGATTAATCCTAATTTCATCTGTTTCTCTGGGTGGTGATTTCCATAACTCCAAAATCACATGCTTACATTTCTACTCCTTGATTGTTCACCTTTAGCTTTAGCAGTCCTGGTTTCCTTCCAGAATGCGAAAGGTAAATGGTATCACTCACACTACCCCTACCTCCTCTCAGTTTCTTAGTTCTATTTTTATTGTTCCTCTGTTGATCGCCTGTCACAAATTTAACACACTGTAACATTTTTAACTGAAAAAAAATTAAACTTTTTTAATTTTTAAATTAAACTTTTTTAAATTAAAAAAATTAATTTTATATACTGTATAATTTTAATTTTTAATATTCTGTATAATATACTGTGTAATTCTCACCTCATGTAAGAAAACCTGGAGTAGAGAGCATGTCGCAGGTATCTGGACATGAATGGACTCTGCCAGGGGTCAGTCCCCGCTGACCTGCAGGGTTTGAACCATTTTGTTTTTGCACTGAGTCTAACATTAATAAATGACAAAATTGTTTGCTGCTATGAGAATTAAATGAGATTGCGAAGTTACGTATTTCATGGGCATTCGTTTCTCAAACAGCATGTCAATGCAAGACAGGATGTGATTCCACTTGCCCTTATTCCCTGTGCTTTGGCAATTACCTCGAATTTAAAAAGGCCTCTTGGCATCTAGTGATTGAAAAGATAGTGAACCATGGGCTTCCTCAGCCAGTTCACAATGCTAGCTTGATTCATTTCTGTTGCAAGTGACAAAAGATTATGACTTTGAATGACTCTGCTTAAACAAAAACGTATTAGCTGTGCTTGGGGAATTCGGGGGAGTAGAGGGTGGATTCCAGACGCAGTGACAATGTAACCAGGAAATGAGCCGTGTTCTTTTCTAAACTTTCCTTTCTCTGGGTTAGCTTCCATCTGGCCAGCTCTTGGTGTTGTGGCAGAAATCCCTCAGGGAAGCAGGCATCACTCAGAGAGGAGGAGGGAGGTCTTTACTCACACAGAGGGGGCCAGAGGAGATCTTTTTCCAGTCTGGGCTCTCAGCAGCTGGGTAACAGTGCCTCTGTCCCCGACAGCAAAGGGTACAGTCAGCCACGATGCATGAATCAGGCATGTGGCCTTGGGAGCGCTTATCGGTTGAAAGTTCCAGTCTGCATCATTTTGGTCTCATCAGCAGGTCAGCGTGACACTTTCCACTTCATCGTCGCGCAGTGACACCACAACACAGCCTCTCTCCTCATCACTCCACAACTGCAGGAGAAAGAGAACTTATCTTTCCTGCTGGTCCTGCCAGGGGTTCTGTTGGGAACCCATGGACTCTCTTGAGTCATGTATCTATCCCTTAAATAAACTCTCTATCCAGGGCTGTGAAATACTGACTGTGCAAGCCTCGGTCATATGCCCAAAGAGTAATAAACACCCAAGGAAAGTCAGTATCATGCAAGTGAAATAAAAAACGCAATAAATCAAAGGGTTTACACTCAAGGAAACAGAAAGATCGCCGAGTACCAGAACAGGTTTTCTTTCATTGAGGCAATGTTGGTTTACAAGACTATACGTAGTTTAGGGGTACAGGCTCACACTTCTTTGCAAATGTGTGTTACCAGACCGCACCCACCACCAAAATACTAACAACCCTCCACCACCATCCTTCGAGTCCACTCAACCCTCTGCTCCCACCCCCTCTTCCCCTCTGGTTACCTCAGTTCTGCTGTCAGAACCCAAGGGTTTGATTTTGTTTTGTTTATTTGTTTTATTTCTTTATTTTTATTTGTTTTATTTCTTTATTTATATCTTTATTTTTCCACCTATGGCTGAGATCATCTGGCATTTGTGAGAAAAGATTTTTTTTTAAAGGATGATAGCAAGCAGTTTCAAATGACACCAGACAATTCTGTGGCAAACCCTTTTATTGACATCCTTTTCTTCATGTCTTAGTCAAAGTGATTAATACACAGCAATTCTTATATTCCTTAATATTGTCTTTCAGACAGCCTCACCAAAACCAATTTTATCTTTTTAGTATTTTCTTCTTAATATCAATATGAGGCTTTAATATATGTCATTACCCGTCTCTTTGTGAAACTCTTGACCTGTGCCTTATCTCAGAATGTGGGAGAGTTAAATGTAGGGGGGAGATACAGACATCGGAAAAAAGTTAACGTTTGAGAAGTACAGCTCAAGTTTCTACCAATTAATAAACCTGATTCTGGTTCTTCAGAATCATGGCAGGAGCCTTGACATTGTGTTTATTTTGTCAATGAATGAAGAAACTGAGTCAAAGTGGTTAAGTGATTGCTCAGTGTCAAACAGTTGGTTAATGGAAGAACTAGGATGAAAATCCAAGGGACATAGTGCATCCTGGATCCTGGCTGGGGCTGTCTCCTGTTATGTAGTGCTCCTTAGTGAAGCTTAATTAATCAGCAACTTTTATTAATTCACCAGATGTAGTGATTGTGAAAGAGGAACTGAGATATGATTGGGAGGTTCAGACACTAAGGTTGCAAAAGCAACAATCGATTTAATTACTGGGCAATTTGGAAATAAGTAGCAGGAAGTGTTACAGGGCAGCCCCGATATAAAATGGGGTGCCTGTCTATGGGTTCTCACCCGTGCACTTAAAAGTAACTTATAAGACTCAACTGCAGACACACACAATAAAATTAATAAAAAGGGTTTATTTACAAAAAGGGAAGGGAAAAAGATAAAGAATAAATTGGTGAATGTGTCCTACCAGTTCCGCTGAGCTGGAATCTCAATGATGCACTCCAAAAACCTGGCAATCCACAACCATGAGCAATAGCACCCCCAAAGTTCACATGTCGGGTTTTTAAATACCAAAAAACATTGCTTAACTCCACCCTCAGTCCTCAGCATCCTTCCTTAGGTGATGATGGCATTCTGGGATTCACAGTCCTCGGTGTCTTGGATCTCTCGCTGGCTTGAGGTGGGGGTGGGGTCCTGGGACACTCCCCTTTCCTGAGCACCCCCCTCTTACAGAAGGATATGAAATGTGTGCTTGTCTAAGCCCTGGGGCCAGGTGTGCAAGTCTTTCAACGACCAGTGGCAGAGGAAATAGAAAAGGCTGTTCCCTGGGAGATCTGGGACCCCAAATGCGAGGGCTGTATTTAACTTAGCGGCAAGAAAATTTCTTTAGGAGTCAAACATTCCGGGGGTTGAATCTTGGCTCCATTATTTATTTTTTTTTTTTTGCAGATTTATTTATTTATGCATTACAAGCTGGGGTATAGGCCAGAGGCTTGGGAGAGCGAGAGGGTTCACCAGAGACAGTGGGGAGCAGAATAGGAAGATCGACAGAAACACACTGCTGAGGGGAGCAGCGGGCGAGGTAGGAGAGGTCTGCCGCACCATGTGGGAATCTCCCTGGCTGGGCGTCGAACTCGCTTCGCTGCTGCCCACAGCTCCACAGTGCTGCGTTTAACCCGTTGCGCCACCAGGGAGGCCCTCTGGCTCCATTATTTACCACTATTGTGGTTTTGGGCAAATTAGTTGACTTCTAGAAGTCTTCGGTTCCTTAACTGTGAAATGGGGAACCGGCACTATGGATCGGGAGGAGTAAACAAGATGGGCTGTACAGAGACAGGTCAGAACCTGCGCTGTAGCACCCTTCCAGTACATGAACTTGAAACAGGTGTTAGGTTTTATTTGGTAATGATGCAGTTGTCATGATTGGGCCTTTAGTTTATGGGACTCACAGTTTTGCAAATAACTGAGTCCAGCAGGCGCAAACCTCAGTCCACAAACTCAAGGTGTGCAAAGAAATGTAGCTTTTACTGTGACGGAATTTATTCCCTTTTCTCAGGTCCTATTCCACCCATGGGTCCCACTGGGAGTGAGGCTTGGGGCACCTCGCTCCAGATGGTCAAGGTGCAAAGCTCACCTGCTGGGCTCTCCCCAGCCTCCCTCTTCTCTCCCCCTCCCAGCTTCTGAAGTTCAGCCTTGGTAGGCAGGACACAGGACCCCTTCTCAGGGAAACACACAGTAGCCTAGTTCTCTCGCTTCCCTCCCCTTCGAGTTCTCCTTTTCTTTGGAGAATTTCTTACCTGGATGAGAGGGAGTTTGGGTCTTCCGTGATCCAAACCTGTTGCGGTGCCCGACCTAAAACTGTGCTCTGTCAAGGCCAAGGTCTTACTTCTTTTGCCTTCTACAGTTTGCTGCATCTTTCCCAGTGCACAGGACACCTCTCCTCTCAAATACTGGCCAGAGAGTTAGAAAAGCCCCACCTACCTCTGGAATCCCCTGATGAAAATGGGAGAAGGAAGCACCGTTAACCATGTTTGTGGAAGCCCCCTCAGGTGTTACTACTAGGAGGTAACTGTTAATAAGCAGCTCCTATAACCCACAGAGTGGACCCCAGGAATATCAGGGTTGATAAGTCATTCTTTTTTTCCTTCATTCTAGCAAGTACCTATTCATTAGCGCCTCCCCCACCCCCACCCCCCCAGGGTCACACCAACGAGGGCAATGTCGTCAAATACAGCGGGTGGGGGGGGGTGGGGGGAGTAGGGGAGGAGTGAGGCAGAAGAGCAGAAGAGCAGAGAAGGTTCCTCGGTGGTTTAACCAGAGAGCAAGGGCAGTACCTTTGCTGGGCTACTGAAGCCACATTTAAAAATCCCATCTTCTCTTCTCCCCTCTGATGCGACTGTTGGTTGAATAAGGATGAGTTTTTAAAAACCTCAATTAATTTTAAGGAAGGAAACAAAGTAAGTGTTTTTCTTCTCACCAGGGAAGGCAATTTTGATGTTAAACACCTCATTGATGGTGGTAATACTATGCAGTTAATTTTGAAGATGGGAACAAAAGAAGTGTTTGCATTCTCACTGGGGAAGGCAGTTTTAAACACCTCATTGAGGGGGGCACAGCCAGGCTCATTTGGGACTGGGTAATAGCTCCTCTTGACAAGACAATATCGAGAACACAGGGTGAAACCCGCCCGCACTTCGGGGAGTTTTCACCCCCACCTACTAGCAAAGACATATTTTCTCTATTTCTCAAAAGAAGTGTTAGCAGCGCAATCCAATTATTTTTACAATGCCAAGTGCCCTGGAAAAGAAGTCAGAAGCTTACTCCGTCGATTTCAGTGGGGCTTGGTGGGGTGAAATTGATTCTACACGGCTTTGATACAAAATGAAGAGAGGAGGGAATTTTTATTCACATTTATTTATTTTGCCAAGCTAGAGCTTAAGAGGATCAGCAGGCTCCTTTTAGCACAGCCTTATGAAACGGGAACTAGTAAACTGGAAGGGAGAAGAATGAGTTATGTTACATCCGCGGTCATGAATTTGCTCATCATTGTGGGGGAAATCTGATCAAACTTTTTGGGAAACTTGGGGCTGGATCTGGGCCTTTGTTAAAGACTTGAGCTGAGAAATACAAGTTTTGGGGACCCCCCCCACCCCGTGACTCTGGGTCAGAGGATTCGGATCTAGCATCACTTTTTTCTTCTTCTGGTTCTACTGAGATAGAGTTGATATTCTAGTCTCATTTTTGGTGTCTTAAAAGAGAGGTCATAACGCATAGGTGATTGGTTCAGAAAGAGGAGATATAACACACACACAAATTGAAGGGTGAATGATTTCAATTTTAAATAATTTCAATTCTCTTATGACATCATAGATGTCATAAGAATTTGTGGAAGTCTATTGCTGGCAGACTCCTTGGGAATAATGGAGACTGTTTCCTCATTTTTAGGAAATTCAGGTGATGGAGGAAATATAACTTAAAATAAGGCTAGAACCTGACTCACACAGGAGGTGGGGTGGACGAAATTAGCATAACCATGAACTCAGCTATCCCAATGCCTAGATCACAAAAGCAGACTCAGGCAGGTATCAGACTTCCTGGCATAAGGTAAAGATAAGGAGATTGAGCCTATTGCAGACTCTCTTCTCCTTCAAATTCTAGTTAGTTATTCAAAATCAGTAACAGACAGCCATCCTTGAAGATGAGCCCCTCCCAACTGAAAGAAGGCTTTATCAGTGCCATCCATGCAGAATGTGGGGCAGCCGCTTTTCTGCTCACCTGTGCCTACGCAGGTGTCCTTTCCACCAGCTCTGTCCCCCTGCAGGGCAGCGGCCTGCCTGCCTGCCCGCCCGTGACCTGCACCACGTCTGGTCTTCACTGACCCCCCCTCTGCAGAGGCAGCTGTCCTCAGGGCTGCCCGCCCACCTGCACCATGCAGGCCTCTCTCTTAGCAAACCTGCCCCCTCAAAGGGGCAGCTCTTCCTGCCCGCTTGTGTCTGTGCAAGTGTCCTTTACTGTCCTATCCGTTTTCCTAATAAACCTGCTTAAGTTGATCTAAGTTGATCTGTGTCGTGGAGAAACTTGCTGCGTGCCACCGAAGGGGAGCTCTAGTGAAACCTTTCCCAGTGTGAACCTGTAAGAGAGTGGTCCTCAGGAAAGGGAGTGTCCCAGGACCCCACCCCCACCTCAAGCCAGAGAGATCCAAGACACCTAGGACTATGAATCCCAGAATGCCTCATCACCTAAGGAAGGATACTGAGGACTGAGGGAGGAGTTAAGGAGGGGTTTGGGGACTTAAAAACCACACCTGGGAGGTCGGAAGGGGGCTATTGTTCGTGGTGTGGATTTGCCAGTTTCTCCTGAGTGGGCGATAAGATTCTAGTTCAGCGAAACTGGTAGAATGCATTCACCAATTCATTCTTTATCTTTTTTCTTTCCCTTTTTGTAAATAAATCCTTTTATTAATTTTATTGTGTGTGTCTACAGTTGAGCCTTTTAAGTACCATTGAAGCACACAGGTGAGAACCCAGGCAGGCACCCCATTTATATTGGGGTTGCTCTGTAACAAATCCAAGGACCCCGCTCTCAAACCCATCAACTCCAAAAACGACATCATCTGGCACCCAACGTGTTTAAAACTACATCACAGGAACGATTAAGGAACAGATCCCAGAGAGACCGTTGGGAAGTCTGACACTTGATTTCAGGCTGGCATTCTTGCTACGAGGTGTGTGCTTTCAAGAAGAGAAGAGGTTCCCATCTAACCGCTTGAAATCCTCCAGTCAGATACACAAGAACCCCCACTTCAGGGTATAAGATGCTGGGTAGTTAAGCCCATTTGGGGAATTCGCAGTTGCTGACAAGGCAAAGAGAGAACAGATACAGGCCTCACACCCCACCATGCAGAGAGCCTGGGCACCACAGGCAGCGCGTCTGTTTAGAGTCAGGGTGATACCAAGCAAAAGGGGCTTAAAAATTGGCCAAAGGCAGTGTCCAAATTGCTTACCGGTCACTATCTTGGTTCTGCACCCGCGCGCACAATTGCAAGACCACTCAGGCTTAGGGAACAATAACAATGGGGTTTCTTTAACACACAGGGAAAAACAAAGAGTTATTGAGGCCAGAATATGGCTGTTTAACTTACTTAAAGCAATGTCCAGTCCTTTGAAGTCCCAAAGAAGTAACAATGAAGGTGGGGCCTTCCCGCCACTGCTGAGGTGGAGCTCCTCTTCCAAACAATAGGCCACATTTCCAAAATGGCGTTGGAAAGGGGCTGAGTCCAAAGTCCAGTAAAGGTCGTGCCCCCTGGAGGGGGTTTGCTGATGAGAATGAATAGCCCCAGGGAAAAATGCTAAGTTTGCAGTTTGGGGTGGAGAGTCTGATGAGAAATAAAAGGGACTGAAGGAGAAGGGGAAGTCACTCTCCATGATGTAGGAATGGAAGAGGCAGTCACCATGATGTAGGCATAGAGGAATGAGTCGCCATGCTGAAGGAATAGAGAACGAAGTCGCCATGATGTACGAATAGAGGAATCAGTAGCAGAAAATGTAGCCGCCAAGATTGTGGCTGGTTTGCAGAGAGTTGGAAAATCAGATGCCAGAAGTTTTGAGCCTTTGTAGGCCAGGCTACAACTCACGAGGACGAAGCAGGACAAAACTGGAGATGCTCCCGGAATTGCCATGGTGCCCCAGCTCAGCACCAGGCCAACAACACTGCAAACAGCAACTACAGCAGCCAGACGGCCCAGCACACTGCACTCGCGCATTTTAGGAAGGCACCTGCTTCGGGCCTCTGCCTTCTTCTTTTGGCTGCAGCCAAAACAAAACTGGGAGCAGTTTCCGTTGCTTGGCTAATTGCAAAGCCTCCAAAGTCGCTGGCCCCAAAGTCATTGAAGATTCCAAAAATGCTCAGTCCAAAACTCTACATCCTGGCGGCTGCTTCTTTTCCTACATCATGGAGACTGACTTTTTCTTTTCCTACATCATGGCAACTGAATCTCCTTCTCCCTCAGTCCCTTTTATTTCTCATCAGAATCTCCACCCCAAACTGCAAAACCTTTTAGCATTTTTCCCTGGGGCTATTCATTCTTACCAGCAACCCCCTGCAGGGGACACTACCTTTACCGGACTTTGGACTCAGCCTGGTTACAAGGGTGGCCACCTGAAGTGTGAGCCTGTGTGCAGCAAACTCCCACCATTCGGGGCTTCCAAGATGGCGCCCTCCACACGCCCAACTGGGAATGGGAAGTGTTCCTGGGAACACTACTATAGAATCTTCCTTTGGGGGATTTTTACATTCAGAAATTTTAATTTCATTCTTACCAAGGCATTCTTGCATCTTTCTGTAATTTAAAAGCAGGTTTTGAATCTATTAAGGGGAATGGGTATAAATGAACCATGGTTAAGCAGTGAGATAATGTCAGTCAAGTACTCTGGTATTGAAATCCTCAAAAAATAAAAGCACTAGACATATAAAGTATATTGTCCTATTTATTTTGTTGCAGAATAATATGTATGATATTACATTAGCTTTTACCCTATCAGACCATTTTTCTCTGGGTGCAGTGATGGCTTTCCCAATGCAGCTGAGAAGAAGCTTCAGTAACTTCAAATGTTAATTTAATTTTTCTATGAACTATGTCACATTACAGACTATAGAATCCACTCTTGGATGTTTCTGTTTCACTCCAGGTTAACTAGAGACTTTCATCCCTTCTTTGTGCTTTTCCAGCTCTCAGGAATCTGAGGGAAGTTGCTAATTGCTCCAGGCTTTGTTCTTTATTAGCCTCAGTCAATCTGCTTAACACTCTACTTTTCCTGCCTCCTTTGAAGACTCCTGAATTCCTGCCTCAAATCACCACAATCACAGCCTCCTT
>PVIJ01017331.1:0-29714 GCA_004024925.1 Scalopus aquaticus
GGGGCGGGTGGGAGGCGGGTGGCTGCAGGGAAACGGCGGAGAGGGCTCTCGGCCGTGCGCTCGCCTCGCACACCAGGCCGGGACCGTCTTCCCCTTGGCAAAATCTCAGCCCCTTTATAGGAGCCGCAGTGACCCTCCTAATTGGTTATTAATGACCCCCTGACGTCGGAGGACAGACTTGTTGTACCCGGCCCGGCTCGTTGAGCCTTCGTCGCGAGAGCGCAAGGGGCGGGGGCGCGGGCCGCTCCTAACCGTCCCCCCTCGCTCCTCCCGCCCTTCCCGGGCCCTTCCTCTACCCCCACCCTCTCCCCGTGGGAAGCGCGGGGCAGGGAGGGTGGCTCTGCCCGCGGCGAGGAGAGGAGGGAACCGGGCAAGGGAGGGGGCGCCGGGCGGCTCTTTCGGACTCCTGGGACCGGATAGGGCAGGTGGGGACGGCTGCACTGCGGCCCCGCGAGCCCCCGCCTAGCCACTGTCCTGGATCTGTGCTCCCCGGCGGGCGAGGCCGGCGTTCACCTCCCTGCCGCTCCTTGGCCCTCCAACTTGGTTGGATCCTGCGCTGCGCTCCGCTGCCGGGCCGGCTCGGGCTCTCGGGGACTCCACAGCGCTGACTGGATAGTCACCCGGAGCCCGCAGCACCGGCGCCCGCGTCGCTGAGCCCCTGGGAAGACCGCGCTGCCGAGGCCGGCGCTTCGCTTCAAACGGGGCCGCTCCAACCGCCCCGCGCGCTGCCTGCAGCGGCTGCGAAACTCAGAGCCGAGCAGAAACGACTGCTGAGATAGGGTCACCTTCTGCGCAGCCAGGCTCCAGGGGGCCAGGTGCCAGTTGGGAAGGGCTGAAAGAATCCTCACTAGCTGCTAAAAGGCTTTTCTGCCAGATAGAGGGGTGTTGGAAAGGGGTCCCCGGATTTTCCCGAGTGAGAGAAGCTGCCCCGCTGTGAACCCCCTTGGAAACCGCAGGCTGCCGGTCCAGGCCAAAGTGCCCTAGACTTGAACCCCGGGGCCTCCGGAGCTTTAGCTCAGCTGAACCTAGGCAGGCGGCAGCTGTTCCCCTCTTTTCTGGCCCCCTAACTCTTTCCCTCTGGCCTCAGCTTCTCCACCCCTTTCTCCCCAGCTCTCCCCTTTCATCTCAGCAGCAGACTTTCTCTGCACCCAGTCAGCTCCGTCTCTCTCGGAGACCCGGAGGTGCGGCGCCGGCCCCAGGCGGGAGGCCACGGCTTTCTGCGGGTTTTGCTGCCTGGGGGCTCAGCTTCAAGTCCCAGGCGCCATTCCCAGACCCGGGGAGGGGGAAGTGAGGGCACCTCGCCCATCTCCCGAGCTCCTTGGCCATCTTCCTCCCCCGAAATTCCAGATTTCGATACCAGCCGGGTTTTCTGGACCCTCTGGGCGCTGGCTGGGCTCGCGGGTGAGCTGGAGCCTGCGGGCTCCCCAGACCTCCGCAGCGCCGGGCTTGGGCAGAGGCTAAAGGGCTTGGCCTTCCGACAGGGAGTCACCGTTCTCACGCCTCCGGCGGAGAACTCTGCCCCGCGGAGTCTGTTCTTTGCTAAACCAGCCTCACACCTGGAAACCACCGCCCCGCCGTCCCCGCGCGCCGGCTCCCGCCGGTCATCTCAGGCTCCGGGATCCGCAGAGCCAGAGCAGGGGGAGGCAGGAACAGCTGCCTTCGGCCCCGGCGCTGGGGTCGGCGCGGAAGCCGCCGTCCGCAGGCAGCCGCGCCCGGCCGAAGGCGCGACCGTCGGGCCGGGCGCCAGCAGAGGGCAGCGCTGCGGAGGAATTGGGTCCCGGCACTTCCACTCCCTTCCAGACGCTCGGGCGAGCCACGCTGGCTTTGGTGGGAGCCGAGGACCCGCGTCCCAGGGTGCGCTGGGTCCGCGCAGGGAGCCTCGCCGGCGCCCGGGCGTTGGCTTCCGCGGAGACTTGGTGGAGGGGAAATGCCCCGGGATGGAGGAGACCACCGCGGGGCAGCCCTAGGAGCGGAGAGCCCCTTTCCCAAGGCTCGCAGCCGACCTCAGCGCCTCCGAGGACCAAAGGCGGGGTGGGCACTGCTGGAGTCCTTGGGAAGCCCTGCTCCTCGCCCAGCCGCAGTGCCCGTCTGTGTAATGGTTCGCCGTGGGCTTTGTGAACGGAGGTTTCTTCCGCTTCGCCCCCTGGCGCGGGTCACCTTCCTTGGAAAGCCCCAAGGCTTTTGCCAATTCCCGGGCCGCATCACGAAGAGAAAAGCCCTCCGGTTTGTGCGTCCCTCTGTCCCAGGGCACAGCATTTGGCCGTGGACCCCAACTAGGGGTCAGGAGGTGAAGGACCTCAGCCAGAGCCCTATTCATTTCCTCTGGGACCCAAAAACCCAGGTGGTGGTGCGGGGGGCCTGCGGAAACAGCCCAGAACAGCCCCCTAGCTGGTGTGCCCGCCGGCCTCGCGTGTCTGCACACACGCTCAAATGTTATCTTCGGGTCTAGCGGCTGATCACCTGGGCCACACCAGGGGAAGGGGAAAGTGTAGGGAGCGCCCCAGACTCAGGGTCCTTTGGGACTGGGGAGCAAGGTCGCTGCGCTTGCATCTCTCCTTGCGGCGATTTAGAGAGAAAACAGCGCACGTTCCGGATTCTCTCCGCGGATGAGCCGCGTCCTTTTCCACGGGGCCGGCGCGGAGCGCGTCGGAGCAGAGCCCCTCCCTTAGGCCCAGCCGGGCCGAGCTCGCAGGCGCCGCCCCCGCCCCCCGCGCCCGCGGGCCGCCGCTCAGCGATCTCTTTAATATTCATGGGCGTTAATAGAGAGGCCCCCAGTATATCGGTCCATTGTGGGCGGCTCGTAGGGCTTGAATAGGCCCCGGCCCCCTTTCTTCGGCAAGGCTTCCCGAGGGGCCGGGCCAGGAGTGAATGGCCCTGCTTCCCACCCCGCGCCCCCTCCCCCTTGCAGGGAGAACATCTTTATCCCCGCCGCCGCTGCCGCCCCGGCCCCCATTCACGCGGCCCGGGCTCCGGGCGGAACGAATCAATCGGTAGCGGTTCTTCGGAGGTCATTCTCCCCGACTCCCCGAGTCCACGGGAGTGGAAGAGGGAAGCGGCGGCAGGTCGACGGGCCCACGGACTGCGAAAGACACTCGTGGGGGGAGGACCGAGGGGCCCCGGGAGGGATGGTCAGGCCGGCAGGTGAACGTGGTCCAAGGGCCCCGCCGCCGCCCAGGGCCCGCTGATTTCTACTGGGTGCCCGCGCAGGGCGGAGCGGACTGACGAGGGCCACAGTCGGAGCCCCAGCCCGGGCCTGCCTCCGGGCGAGGCCCGACGGCCGCACCCATCTGAGAGCCTGGTTACGCGGTAGTGGTTAGGGGGACAGCCAGGGCTCCCCCGGCCCCGAGGCCCGATCCATGGGGCGCTTTCGTTCCGCGGTCCGACTCAGCTCCGGGACGCCCCGGTCCCAGCGCGCTTCCTTCCGCGGCGCGTTCGGCGACGAGGCCGGATCCCGGCTCTCGCGCCCGGTGCGCGGCCGCTCCGACCGGGTGGAGGCGGGTGCGAGGCGGCCAGGCGGGGCCAAGGCGCGGGTCCCCGCCCCTCCCGCCCCGACTCTGGGAGGTGCAGAAAGGAGTCCATTGTCCGTCTAGAAATACATTTTGGGGGGCCAAGTGAAAGGCTGTCTTTCTTTTGAAGTTTAGAAGAAAGTCATGTGCCCTCGCCCCTCGGAGCGAGAGATTTGCCCCCCTCCCGGTGCCCGCGCGCCTCCTCCTCTTCCTGAAACATCTGCCGGGGTAAAATCCACCCTGGAGGGCAGATCGCGTTCGCTTAAGCCCCGCGAACTCATTAAAAAGATATTAGCGGCCGGGCAGGTCCCGCGCAGGTATTGATCGGCCAGAATGAGCCCGAGGAAGAAAAGGCGAAGAATGTGGAGGCGCCTCGTCCCTTCTCCCTGTCCTGGGCGCCCGGCCGGCTGCCCCCAGCCCCGCGGCGCGAGTGGGGCCCCAGCGCAGTCTGCGCGCCCGCCGTCGGGGCGCCCCGCTGCCTGGGGTGACTTCTCCCGCTCCCGCAGTGGCCCCTCAGTACGCCCCTGAACCCCGGCTCTCCTCTCCGGGTGCCCTGCGGTTCCGTTTTCTCCCTCCGCCTCTCTCGGCTCGCTCACGGCCAGCGTTGCTCTCCCCAGCCCGTCTCCTCACCCCACCTCCCCGCTCCTTCTCTCCCTCCATCCCCGGGACTCTCCTCTCGCCTGCAGTCCGGCCCCTCCGGCCTTCTCACACCCTCTGGGCTCACTCCTCCCTTTTCTCTCTCTTGCTTTTCTGGTCCCCATTCCTTCTGTGGCCCCGGGGAAATTCCTTCCTCGCGCGGGCCCCTGTTTCTCGCAGGGCTCCAGGGCGCCCAAGCCGGCGCTACAAAGGGGCGACCGGCTGCCGGAGTGGGGCAGAAGCGGTTTCCATAGACGTGACTCTGCCGGGCCGGCACGGGGCTGCGGGGTGGAGTGGAGACCCAGCGCGGTGAATAGGGGCAGCGCCCCCCCTTCAATCTAATTAGACTCCGCGGCGGGTGAGAGACAAAGCCGCGCCCCGGGGCGCCCACGTCCTGCGCTTTGGCGCGCAGCCGGCGCCCCGACCGGCAGGTGACTGGCACGCGAGTCTCATGGGCGCTGAGCGCCTGGTGCCTCCTCCCCTGCGCCTGTCAGAACACCCCCCCTGCCCCCCTTGGCCCACGCTAGGGCCCCCGGGCCCGCTGAAGCCAGCGCCGAAGTCTGGGTCGATCAATGCGGCGGGACTGGAGGCAGAGACGCTCCGGGAAGCGCAGGCTCGGGGCAGACGCTGTGAGGGAGCCCCAGGCACCGGCTCACAGGCTCCAGGAGGCAGAGGGGGCCGAGATGGAGGGAGACTGAGGCAGCGAGAGGTCCAGATGGAAGGAGCCCAAGAAAACTCAGTCTGGAGCGTGGGGACATTCTGATAGAGATGAAGGAAGCAGTCGGGGTACCCGGGGAAGCCAGTGCTGGGAACACCTGAGAGCCAGATGGAGGAGGGAAGAGAACTGAACAGGGGTCTCTCAGACCCAGAAACTAGGGTGTGGGGGTGGGCATGAGGAAAAGCAGCAGGAATGGTAAAGAGAGAAAGTCTGGCTGGGGCAGGTGGGAGAAGGCGGCTCCCCTTCCTGGACTGCCCACCAGTCTCAGCCCCTCACCCTAAGCAGTTTCCTGGTAAAGCCAAAAGGAACCCCAGATTCACTTACACCCCCTTCTTTCACCAGACACCTTCTCGGCCACACTCAGCCTGCCTCACTGTGCCCCACACGCCTCTCTCTCCCTGGCCCCAGCCCTAGCTTCTGGGATGTCCAGTAACAGAACAAGGCTTGGGTCAGGGAGCTGCCCCCTAACTCTGCCAGTCCCACCACCACACCTCTCCTTGCCACGAGTCCCAGAGGCCCTGGTCGTTCCCAGGTCAACAAATATTTACGGAGCACCTACTATGTGCCAGGCCCTATACAAGGCCTGAGGCCACCGGAGTGTCCTGGGCAGACCCTGTCCTCGCCCTCTAAGATTGGCTTCCAGGGATCTTGGGGTTCTTTCTGGTGGGATCAGAGGTGGTGGCAACCTCTCTTAGGCCAGTCTGGTGGGCCTGGCACATAGTCAGGGACTTGGACTTCACCGGTAAAGTGGGAAAAATAACCCAGCCTGTCTCCTAAAGCCGATGTGTCTGGTAATGGAGCTCAGACTGGAGAGGCGCTCTTTGTCCTCCCCCAGAGATTACTTGCCCCCTTCAGGTGATGCTCTAGGCCCCAGAGACCTGCGTTATTTGCAGGTTCCAACTGGGAGCCAAAGCCTTCACTTCTTGCGAGCCTCAGTTTCTATACATACATCTGCAAAATGGGTACAGTTGGCCCTCCCCTGGAAGGGCTGTTGTGAGGGAGAAAAAGACATGAAAAGCTCAGGGAATGGAGAAGGGACTCCGCCCACAGACAGTGTTAGGATTTCACGACATTAGAAAGTAACGCATGGCCAGGCTCGATAAGCTGGGGAATATGAAAGTATGAAGATGGGGGCCAGATGTCACCTCTGAGGGACACTGAAAAGCCAGACCCTGTGCGGGAAGCAGATCAGGCTGCAGAGGCACCTGTGGTTTCCATCTTGCAAAGAGTGGTTGGAATACAAAACTATAACAATTACGCAATGTACACTTGCTGGGCACTCAGTAAACATAAGTACTGCATCTGGTTTTCTTAATCCATCCTCATCCTATTACACTGGGACAACTGCTCTAATGAACCCCAACGGCCAGGAGGGGAAAGTGAGCGCTGGAGAAGTCCAGTGTCCCCGTCAGGCACACTTTTCGCCTCCAGTGGCCTTGACCCAGGCCTACCGGACGCAGAGGTAACTGGGCATCTTTGGCCTTGATTCAGCAGCTCGAGGAGGAGAGGCCTGAAGTTCCCTCTGTTCTCTGGTCACAAGAAGGCTGCCGCAACCCTGCCGTCCCAGTATGGGCTGGGAAGGAGAAAGGGGCCACTGGCCTCCCCAAGGTGACGGGCAGTGAACACAGAGTGGAGCTGAGACTGCACGCCAGGACCCCTGGCTCCAGGTTGGGCCTGAACCGCCGTCCTGCAGAGCCTCCCGCTGGGCCTGCTGCCGCCAGAGGAGCGGCCTTGGCTCAGGAGACTCAGCACTATCAGCCCCAAGGGGCTGCCCCTGCTGCCAGGGAAGCAGCTTTTATTGGTTACAGGAGAACTAGGTGTGGGGTGTGCAGAGATGAACCCCATGACCCCTTCTGACACATCTCAGCAGCCTGGTGATTGGACTGGAAGGTCCTTAAAGCAGAACTTTGTCTGCACTTTCCTTGGTCTCCAGGGCCGGCTCTGGGGCCTGGCACACGGGGGTCCTCGGCCAGAGAGAGTGCCAGGGCGGACGGCGGCGGGAACACAGGAACAGGTTCTTGGAAGACAGTGAGGCCTCTGGCCTTGCTGACCTTCTCTGGACGGTGTGCAGAAGCCTCTGCGCTCCAGCAGACACCTGGGCACTGCTAGCCCTTTCTCGCGGTAGCCCAAACAATAGGCCAGGGCAGCATAGAACCTCGGGCCCCTGGGCCCCAGTCATGATGGAGGAGGAGGGCCAGAGGCCCTGGCTGTAGGCATGGGTAAGTGGGGCGAGTCAAGTCTTCAGGCTGAAGCCAGTGCCAGGCCTCAAGGCCTGCCCTGCCCCCCCAACCCCAGGCAGGTCCTCAGACTTCCTGGGCCTGGCTGCCACCAGGCTGTCTCCCGGCCACTCTGCCATGCTGCTCCCAGAGCTCCTTTCTGCTCCATGCTGTGACCCGGGTCAATCACATGCTCGGGTGACCCCGCAAGACACTTCCCAGTGTCCCCCTGTTTTTCAGTGGAAGGAGCGGACATCGGCAGAGTAACAGGTGAGCTCCCCCGAGCCTGTGTTCTCGCCTTTGCTGTCAGCGAATGCAAAGTGTGGCCTGTGTCCTCCTGCCAACGTGCCCCCTGCAGGCCTGACACTCAGATGTCCGGAAAAGTCTAGGAGCTGGGCTGGAGGTTTTTAGATTTCTTTCTTTCTCCTTTTCTCACTCCTGCCTCTCTGATCCCCTTTGTACAACCAGGGAGGCCAAACTCATTTGGAAACCAGTTAAATAAATTGTAGTCACAAGGAAGGGGAAATTCACTGCTTCGAATGTCAGCAAGCACCCGTTGTGCTTATTCTGGAGTCTTCCAGACACGCCATGTTCTCAGACCCTCATTTCCTTATTTTAATTGTGTTCAAGTATCTCATGCACACCTACTATGTGCTGGGCTGGACCTGGAACCTGGGGGCTTTGGGCAGGGGTGGACCTCACCTGAGACACTTGTCCCCAGAGACTTCAAAGGTGAACCGGTTCAACCTGCGCCCACTGAGAACTTGCACATTGTCAGCTCTGTGCCAGCAGTGAGAGGCCAGAGGGGCCCTTCTGGTGTCTAGCTGGGCGCCCCACAGGTCTCCTGACCAGAGTGCCCAGCCATTGCTGCAGGGTCTTTTTAAAGAGTTATTTATGCATACAAGCTGGAGTACAGGCCAGAGGCGTGGGGTGGCAAGAGGGTTCATCAGAGACAGAGCAAGGAGCAGAACAGGCATATCAACAGAAACACACTGCTGAGGGGAGCAGTGGGCGAGGCAGGAGAGGTCTGCTGCGCCATGTGGGAATCTCCCCGGCCGGGCGTCGAACTTGCGTTGCTGCTGCCGACAGTTCCATAGCGCAGCGCCCAACCACTGCGCCACCAGGGACCCTGCTGCAGGGTCTTCACGAGAGTCCTGGAATTCTTCTCCGTGGACTTTCCAGGAGAAAAGCCTCTCACGCCCTTGTTTGCCAGCTGGGAGCACTGTCCTCTTGTGCAGTTCTCTAAAGGGGGCACTGGCCCCTGAGCCCACTTCTGTGCCCAGTCTTGCCCAGTTCTCACCCCCTCTCTCCATGAAGTGGGAAGCTGTATTTCACTCCCTGCTGACAGTGTGGGTGCCTGGGAGAGTGAGATGCTTCCTCATGCAGGATCTAACTGTGAGAACAGCTGTAGCTCCACCGGTAGGCAAAGAACTCGTCCTCACATCAACAAGAAGCTGGACATGCTGGGAAACAGTGATTTCCTTGGACTCGAAGAGAGCTGAGGTTGCAGGGCAACCTGGGAACCAGGAGTTGCCGCTGAGACTTGCTCACCTGGGGGCTTGCTGGGGCCTCGCTTTACAGGTCACTGTGGCCAGTTGGCGGCTGCGAGCTGATGGCATCAAAGCAAGAAATCACAGGACCCTCTGGTTTGGGGGGCCCACACTTCCATAATTAAAAAAAAAATCTCCATTGGGCCTCCCTCGTGGCACAGGGGTTGAGCATCAGCGCTGTGAAGCTATCAGCAGCCACTGCAGCCTGAGTTTGCTCCCCGGCCAGGGGGCTGACCCGTATGGCACAACAGACCTCTCCTGTCTCCCACCGCTCCCCTTAGCAATGGATTTCAGTAGATCCGCCTGTCCTGTTCCCCACTCTGTCTCTGGGGAATCCTCTCACCACCCCCCCCTCACCTCTGGCCTGCACCCCAGCTCGTGTATGCATAAATAAATAAATCTTTAAAAAAGGAATCTCCAGAAAGCCCAGCAGGTGCTCCAGAGGGAAAGGGAGGGTGATCCCGGTGAGACATCCAGGCCTTTCTATCACGAAGGCCTCCGCTCCAGGGGACGGGCTTTGCCAGAGCCTCACTGCAGCTGGGAGGGAATCCCTCTCCCGCTAGTCCCCTCTAACCTTCTGCTCTTACCTAAGGAAGAAAACACAAGCAAATACAGTGCACAGGGGCCTGGGCTCCTAGGAATTTGCTAGAATTGCTGCAACCAGAGAAAGAGGTAGAAGGCAGCAGAGTGCGTGCGTGCGTGCGTGTGTGTGTGCGTGTGTGTGTGTAAGCTCTAGCAGAGACAGGCCCACAAAAAGGCTGGTGCTCCATGGACGATCACAGCATGCGCTCCAGTTCCTGCACCTCAGCAGCACACCAGCAGGGCTGCAGTGATTGCTGGTATGTAACATTACAGCTGGGGGCGGGGGGGGGGTGGCTGCCAGACCTAGACTCCAGCTGGGGAGGGGTGTGTAGGGACACACAAAGTAAAAAGAGAAAATAGAAAAGATGGATAGAGGATGAAGCTTCCATACCTTACAGCCATAGCAAATACACACACTGTCCCTTTCTGGGCAGGTTAACAGATGTCCTCATACCAAAGGCCCATTCACCCCAGTTCTTAGGATCTGATACACGCATTCAGCTTCCAGCAGAAAATTGCCAGGTGTGCCAAAAGAGAAGAAAAACAATCTGAAGAGACAAATCCATGATCAGAACCAGACACAGACAGGACACTAACGCAAGACTTATCAGACAGGGAGTTTAAAATAACTATGGTCACTCTGTTAAGGCTATGTTATCACTACGTTAATAGAAAAAGTGGGCAATGTAAGAAGAGATGGGAAATGTGATCAGAGAGGGGGAAAGGCTAAGAAAGAACCAGAAGGAAATGCTGGAAATAAAAAACATTGTAACAAAAACAAAGAAGGCTTTTGATGGTCCACACTCATCAGCAGACTGGACAGCAAGGAAAGAATGAGTGAGCTTGAAGATATGTCAACAGAAACTTCCCAAACTGAAATGCAAAGAGATAAAAGAAGAAGAAAGTCACAGATATCTAAGAACTGTAGGACAATTTCAAGAGTGTGATGTGTGGATTATTGGAATGCCAGAAGGAGAAGAGAGAGAGCCAAAGAAAGAAGTAAGATAGATCTTCAACAGGAGATATATTTGAATTCATAATGGCTGAGAATTTTCCAAAGTGAATGACCAGCGGTAAAAACACAGATCCAGGGTGTTCAGAGAACACCGAACATGATAAATAATGAAAACTGTTTAAGAGCCACAAAAACCAAAATGCACAAAACAAATGACACACAACAAACACAAAAAATACCACTCTGAGGCATAACATATTCAAATTGCAGAAAAACAAAAACAACAAAACAGAACCAGATACAAGTGATCTTTCAATTGCAACAGATTTGTAAGTTCACATTTGCCAGTTCACAGTCTGCTGTGGTGTCAGACAGTGGCGAAGTGATATCAGGTTTGCTCCTGCAAGCCTCCAGCAAGCAGATCTTGATGTGACCAGCAGTCACTACAGTTAATATCTACAACTAATATCACTAGAGCATCATCTGTAATCCAGGGTACATGCAAAACAAGGCACCAGGGGTGACACCTTCCTGTGAGCCTCTGCATTCATGTCATCGCTGAGTTGGGTGCACGGTTGGATATGATCCTGATTCAGATGGAAAAGCAGCTGTTTTAATGATAAACGGTTTTGATCTGTTTACCTTGCTTTCCAGAATACTCTAATAGATTCTGAAGTTTCAAAGACATGTAAGTTGTTCTGTTTCAACGCTGAATTGCCATGGAACCACTGCTAGGCATCAAAAAGCCAGTCTCCTGGGTGGTTTGCCCCTTTAGGGACGTGGCTGTATCTTACCCCTCAAGGCCAAGGACAGTCTCTGGTGATACAAGTTGTAGATATTACCTGCAGTGACTGCTAGCCACAGCAAGATGATCCACTTGTTGGAGGCTTGCAGGAACAAGCCTGAGCAAGGAACTCAGTAATGAATGAAGGAGTGAATTCTGGAGTACCATTTTTCTGTAACAAATGCCTATAGGCCTAAATTCAAAGACCAGCACAGAGGTCGAGCATTTTTCATGAGGAATGTGAGCAGTGATGACATACCCAGATGGAAGTGAGTTGAGAGAGGAGCACATATTGACATGTCGCAGGTCTTCAATGTTTGAAAATGAGATCTAAGTTACAGACAGGTTGTGTTCATGAATATACCTTCAAAAATCCTAGGGGCCTCGCTGTGCAGCTGTCGGCAGCTGTGGCGCTAGTTCGATGCCCGGATGGGGAGATTCCCACATGATGTAGCGGACCTCTCCTGCCTCACTCGTTGCTCCCCTCAGCAGTGTATTTCGGTCAATCTGCCTGTTCTGCTCCCCACTCTGTCTCTGGTGAACCCCCTTAATGCCCCATACCTCTGGCCTGCACCCCCACTTGTATGCATAAATAAATAAATCTTTAAAAAAAATCCTAAACATAAATATTAGCAAATCAACTTAATAATATATAGGCTAGATCACACATTATGATTAAGTGAGGTTTATTCTAGGAATGCAAGGTTGGTTTAATATTTCAAAATCAATTAATGTAATTTGCTCTATTGAAATGAAAAAGGAGATAAACCATGTGATAATCTCTCTAGATGCAGAAAAAGCATTTGAAAAATGCAGTCACCCATTCATGATAACTTTTGGTAAACCAGGTGCGGCAGACCTCTCCTGCCTTGCCCGCTGCTCCCCTCAGCAGTGTATTTCTGATCTGCCTGTTCTGCTCCCCACTCTGTCTCTGGTGAACCTTCTCGCCGCCCCACACCTCTGGCCTGTACCCCAGCTTGTATGTATAAATAAATAAATCTTGAAAAAAAAACTTTTGGTAAACCAGAAACAAAAAGGAACTCCCTTATCTGATAAGAGGTATGTACAACAAATGTACAGCAATGAAAATCAATGACAAGTGAATGGAAGTGTTCCCTCTGAGTTCCCAGGATGTCCACTCTCATTGTTTTTAGTGGACAATGCACAGGTGGTCCTGGCTAGTGTGATAGAACAATGACAAAAAACAAATAAGGTAAGGATTGGAAAAGAAAAAGTAACATCATCATTATTCCTAATGATATGATAGAAAATCCAAAGGCATATACAAGCTATTTGAATTAATCAAGAATTTACGTAAGACCATTGAACTCAAGGTCAAGATAGAAAGCATTACCTTTCTACAACCAACAACAAAGAAATCAAAATTGAAAGTTAAAAAATACCATTTTGAATAACAGCAAAATATCCAAAACTTAGGAATATCTAGACAGAAAGATGTACGAGAGCTATATACTGAAAACGACTAAAATTATAGGGAGAAATAAAAAACTCAATGAAAGAAGGGGTAGACCACTTTCATGGATTAAATTGGCTTGTTGATTCCTCTCAAATTGCAATCCCAACAAAAATCCCAACAGATTTCAAAGACTTTTGTGTGGGGGTAGGGCACTGGCAAGGAGAATCTAAATTTTATATAAATTTATTATAAATGCCAGTGACTGAGACTAGTGAAGGCCACTTTGAAGGACAACAAAATGAAGGACTTACTGCAAAGGTACAGTGATTAGGACATGGGTTCTCCTGCCACACAGGTAGACGAGCGGATTTGAAAAATGGAAATGGGGTTTATAACACACTTAAGTGTGTGGTGTTTCTAAAAAAAAAATCATGATTCAAAAGGTTTAAATACATCTAGTACATACTACTGAAATTAGAAGCAGGTGCCTGTGGAAGCCTTACTGGCAGCCTAACACAGTGAGGGAACAGCTCCAGCTGTCCGATTTCTGGGAAGGGAAACTGAAGGGAGGTGTTTGGTTCAAGTCCCACAGCAAATTGCCCATCCAAAGAGGGAACAAACACCAGGTCTCCTGGCTCCCCGGGCATGGCTCTCTGCCCTTGATGGAAGAGAGGCAGGGCTGGGGAGACCCAGTGATGTTCACACTCAGACACAGGAGCTCCTGGATGCGCCCATCCCGAGAACCACCCAGTCTTCATTCCCATCCTTAAACACAGAGCACTTGGGACTGACTTGGGCGGTGGCTGCTGTGAGTGACAGCTGGGACGGGGCGGGCCCAGGGTCCTGACTCAGGGCCAAGGTACCTGTTTCAGGGAAGTCAAATCAGAGCAGGGATGCAGGAGGGAGAGCCCCAAACCAGCGCAAGGGAGGATCCCAAGGTGCTCAGAGTAGGAGGCCCTTACATGGCATCTCACGGACCGGAATAGAACCGTCTCCGCTCACCCCAGCGTTGGCTAAATTCTCCCTCCCCCATCTGCCACACATCTGTGTTCAGGGGGAATCCTGCCTCCTTCCTGAGCTGTGTCACCTGCCCCTTGGAGGCTGTTCTTTCCTAATGGCCTAGCTGCCCTTTGGGGGACTAAAGTGCGGGCCAGGGGCCCTTGGTGTTCAGACCCCAGAAGCTAGAGGGCCAAGTTTTACCACCGCCCACTCAGTCTGTCCCGGGGGCTCACAGTGGAGCAGAGGAGCCCACCGAGGCCACCGAGGCCAGCAGAAGCCCTGGGCCAATGAGCCCTGAAGCCTTGAGCTGCTGCTGAAGTACCCCTAGAGACCCAGGGAACGCCGAGGGCCTTCTTTTTTTTAAATTTAATTTAATTTTATTTATACATACAAGCTGGGGTACAGGTCAGAGGCGTGGGGCGGCGAGAGGGTTCACCACAGACGGAGCGGGGAGCAGCACAGGCAGATCAGAAACACACTGCTGAGGGGAGCAGCGGGCGAGGCAGGAGGGGTCTGCGCGCCATGTGGAATTCTCCCTGGCCGGGCGTCGAACTCGCGTCGCTGCAGCCGACAGCTCCACAGCGCAGCGCTCAACCGCTGCCCCACCGGGGAGGCCCAAACCCAGGGAACCCCAGGGCCTTCTACACACCACCAAATCCCAGCTCGGCCCCCTATCTGCTTGGTGGTTATTATCCCCACGGCAGAGGAGAAACTGAGGCACAGGACGCTCGATAACTTGCCTTAGGACTCAGCTGTGAGTGGAGGAGATGAGACTCAAACCCCAGCTCCCGTCCCTACCGGTGCCTCAGCCGGGCTCCGGGGCCCTCCGGGACGCCATGGGGCGTCCCTCCCGCGGGGCCGGTTCGCGCCCAGGCGCGGCCGCGGGGCTGGTCTGCAGCTGGACAGCGGCTGCCAGCGCATCCACTCGCGTGGGGGCGAGAGCCCGTCCACACCCGCTCCCTGGCGCTAAAATGGCCGAGAGGAAGACACGGCGAGAACACAGTCGCGGGGCTCGGCGTCGTTACCCGGGTGGGCGCACACCGGACACACAGGGTCGCTGCCCGCGACCCCCGCCCCCCGTTTCCCCAGCACCCCCGCACGAGGCTGCACGCTCCGTCCGCTACTAACAGCGCCCCGGCCGGCAGCCCCCTCAGGCCGAGGGGACACCCCCGCTGCCTGGGGGCTGCGGCCTGCACGGGCTGCGCCCAACAGAGAAACCACCAGAGAGTACGAGAAGCCCGAGCCGCGGCGCCCGCTTCCACTCTGAGAGCGGCCGAGGAGGCCGCCGAGCACGCGGGCCGCAGGGGCGCAGGAGGCCGGCCTCGAAGGGGCGCCTCGCCCGCCCCAGGGGCCGGGGCACAGGCAGGGCAGGCGGCGGGCGGGCGCACTTACCGGGCCCGGCCTGCAGTGGGCGCTCGCAGGGCCTCTTCGGGCCTTTCCGGTCCCGCGGAGGACCCAGCCGTGGGCAGCAGCTCGCGGCCTCCCGCGGCCCCGCCCCAGCAGCCTCGGGCTCCGCGCGGGGGCCCTCCCCTGCGCGCGTGCGCGACTCGGCAGGTCCCGGCTCCTGACGCTGAATCACCCTCATCTGTGAAATGGGGAGAACAGACCTGACTCCCTGCAGAGCGCGGCCGCCCCACACGAGACGCCCGGCAAGGGCCAGAGCCCCAGGCAGAAGCCAGGAAGAGGCCCCCAGGACAAAGGGTGCCCAGGATGCCCGTCGTTTCGAGCTTGATGGGGGCTGGCTTCACTGCCTGTCCCACCCCACACAGACAGGGACCCAGGGCTGCCCTCCCCTGTGGCATCGAGTGTGGAGCCACTTTCTGGCCATTAATGTCTGAGTCTATCAGAACCATTTGCATTAGTCTATCTTAAAAACCCCAGCTGGGCCCCGACGGACGGAAGTGGGGCTCAGGAAATGGCACGCAAAGCCAGCTAGAAGCGGGGCCCCAGGCTGTCTGCACACCCTCTCGGGCCAGGCCCCGCAACGAGCTGAGAAGCCCAAACACCCACTTGCTGTGGGGGCTACAGGACATCGTGGGTGGGCACCCCTTGAGGGGGGTACCGGGAAGACAGCGCCCCTTACCTGGTGAGAGGCGCAGGTTAGGAAGTCCCCACCCCCAGCGCCCAGACTTTAGGGTGGCTCTAACACTCCACTTGGGGAGCTGGCGGAGCCCCAGCGTGCATGTGCTGGGGTCGGGGGTGAGGCTCCGGTCCTGAAAACCACCCCGCCCCCGCGCCAGCGCCTCCCCGAACACGCAGACTGTCGGCTCACTGATGACCGTGCAGCTTTCTTAATGGAACACAATCGCTGAACTTGGTACATTTCAAGCACTTTAGCCTCCAGGACACCAGACTGCTGATGAAAACCATCAGCAGTGGGCGCCATGTTAATGAGAGACCCGATTTCATACGCTTGCAAACTTTCCCCCCTGCTCCTGCTGGATACCCCCTGCCTCCGCCCCCCCTCAATAAAAGGTTGCATCAGAGAGAGATTTCCATAATTTATAGTATGGGCATTTCACTGGGGACGAGAGCTAATCTGTACTTACCGATACATTTAAGAAAATGCATCCTCCCGCAAGCCTGCACCATTTATGACTCTTGGCACAAACCGCAATGCTCAGTCTTCAATTAAGGGACACCTTAGGGTTCATTATCACACAATCGCTCCCTGTGAACCGTGCCAAATGCTGTTTTGGCACAGAGCTTGGAAGATGAATTAGAAGGAAGTCTCTGTAATGCCCTCTCCGTAGTCCCATTACCATCATCAGCGCTCATGCCCTCCTCTCGCCCGGCCCCTCCTTCGTACAAGTGGCTTTTACTATTCAATTTCTCAACGTCAAACTCGATTCTCTAGAGGTGTAGTTAAAGATGCCACATCTCCTTTTTGTCTTCCGGCTCTCAACAGGCTCCCCACGGCCGCAGCTGGGCTGCTCTCCACGCCCCTTCTCGGCCTAAAGGAGCCGCAGATGCTTCTTTTCCCCTCCTCTCAGAGCTTGGGGTGGAGACAGGAAAGGGCCGGGGTAGGAACACGCGGCGGGCGTGAGCCACGGAGGGTTCCAGGCCCTGGCGCAGCGGCGGGCGCAGTGGCCAAGGCAGAGCTGTGTTCCAGGCCAGCCGCTTCAGCCAGCGAGAGGAAGCAGGAAAAGCAAGGAGTGAAGGGCGGCTCCTCTTCCTCCTCCGCACCCTTCCAGTCCCCAGCCCCCACAGTCACGGCAGGCCCTGAAAGTGTGGGCCCCTCCGAGATTTCAGCCTAGGGCCTGGGACACTCTTTCGCTTTCCTTAGTGACGACAATAAAGTGAGCACATCTGCTGGCACTTCCCAGCACTTGGCATCCGCCACTGGGTCCCCAGATCGCGCTGGGCGCAGCATGATGTCGCCTACGGAACAGCGGCAGGCTGAGGGCTGGGCTAACGGGGAGGCCCAGGCAGGGGCAACCGGAGAAACGGGTACCAGACCACCGTGGAAGGGAGCTGCAGCTGAGGTGGAGGTGTGGCCGGAGAGGGGCTGGGGGCGTGAGGACAGGGGGGACTGCGCTGACCCCTTACCAGAAAGCCTGCTGATCTGGCTGCAGCGCCAGCACCCCCTTTTTGGAGAGCCCTCGGAGACTCTTCCAGCTCCACTTTCCACGATGACAGCGCAGTCTGCTCGCGGAAATCGGGGCTGAGTTCCCGGTCACACCCGGGGCAGGAGGTGCCGACCACTCAGTCTAACCCCCACACCAGGCAAAGCAGCTACAACCAGCTCCTCGGAGAGCCTGGAGCTGGCTGCACCCTGACCAAGCCGGCTGACAGCACAGGAGACCCCTGCCTCGGGGCGCGGCGAGCCAGGACCCAACGCAATGCACGGACAGACGCGAGATGCTTTGCCCACAAGATGTCTTGTGGAAATTTTATTATATAGAGTGTAAAATGAATTGTCAGTCAAATAGAAAGAACACTTTTTTTTAAACGACATGCATAACATTCTCCAATTGCCTTTTTTTAATAGTTAGACATTTCAAGCATTGTAAGGAAAACCAGAAGAAAAACCAGAAATTGTAACTTTAGCGCATTTCAAACGGAATGTCCCTCAGGTCAATTAAAAAAGCAAGAAAAAATAGCTTCAATTCCGTTTCCTTTTCCTTTAAAAATACATGTTATCTGTACAAGATACACTACAGTAAACATTGGAAATCATATTATCCCTTTCATTAAATCAAAATTATTTAATTCATACTGTGGTTAATACTAGATTTATTTATTTATCTAGTTAATTTGACAATATTAAGAAAATATTTAAAAGCAAAAAGCAAAAAACACCTGGAATTAAAAAATAGTTACTACATTTTTATATGGTTTAATGTTCCACAGTGTTTGTTAAAAGTTATATCGAATTTCTTTTTAATATTAAAAATAACAGTATTTATATTTCCGAGAGAATAGAGAAAGGTTTTTGTTTTGTTTTTAAAACAAGCTTGGAGGTCTTAGATACATATTTGCAAATCGAGACATGAAGACAAGTATGCTAAACACATGAACACAATTTTATATTACCCCGTTGGAGCTCTAGAAATCATACAAACCCTATAAAATGTCCCCTCCCAGCCCCCGTTGGACAGCAACGCAATTATCTGTCTCAATTCAGAATTCACATAATTAATTACAATACATAATAGTTCACTTTTTAAAAAAATGCAATAAAACCAGACAGCCAAGATACAAGAAATTAGAAGCAAAACATTTAATGAATTTACATTTAAGAATATTTAAATACTGTTTAAAAATTTTTAAAAAGAATTTGTTACATACCACCTAAGACTTCCAAGCCACTTTGTGTTGCAACAGAAAAAACTGTAAATAAAGACACAAAAACAAAACAACAGAACCACACCACATTGAAATGTCACTGCTCTGAGTTGCATCCTGGGGCCTGGATCTGGAGGGATTGCTCCAGCAAGAATCCCAGAGCTTACACATTTGAAATAACAAACAACAGTCATGAAACAAAAATTATCAGCAATTTTTAGTAACTAATTTTCCCGATTTTTAGAAAAATTCTGTTAATCTAAATATAGTGTTTCACAGAACAAAACAAAGGTTCTTCATCAAAAGGTTTGCAAATCTAAAAACCTCTGTTACAAACAGGTTTTCCGTTCACAATGATTTCGGGGTGGGGCGGCCGCAGAGCTGTCCTACTGCTCCTGTGGGAGGAAGGGAGAGAAATCAGGCTGCGGCTGCGGCGCCGTGGGCTGTGCCTGGGCGGGGCAGGCCGCGCTCGGTCTGGCTCCGCACAAGCGCGACACAGAACCCGGCAGGGTCTCGGCCCCTTCCCTCCATCTGGCCCAGACAAAACCTCTCTTGAACGGGAGGGCCTGGACGTGTGTTTCCTGGGGGATACCGGGGGGGGGGGGGGGAGCGCGTTCCAGATATTTCTCCTGGGGCTCTCACCAGCCCTGACACCTGTTTCCACTGGGGCTGGGGCCTGCGCTCACCGCCATGCCGCCTGTGTGACTGGGCGGGCATCAGGTCGGGCTCCTGTGCAGGACACAGCTACAGCCCCCTGCCCTGCCCTGCCCCAGACGGCGTGGACACCCCCGGCCTGCCCGACTGGGGCCAAGGGTCCAGACGGGCCACTCTACCCTCCTCAAGAGCAGCACTGAGCCGGGGCCTCCACTTCTGTGCCGAACTGCCTCAGTCACTGGCTTGGCACTCTCGGCTACGGCCGGGGAAACTGAGGCCCAGAGGGAGACATCAAGTGGCACCCAGCACTGCCAGTGGGGGCCTGGGGCTGGGGGAAGGTCAGGCACTTCCTTGGAGGGGCTGCCCAACCAACTCCTCTCCCTGCTGGCCCCAGTGCCGGCTCTCCCTGGGGTGAGGGGGCCAGGACGGCCGTGGCTGGGCTCAGCAGATGAAGCCGCGCTGAGCAGGGCCCAGCTGTTTCCCTTAAATAAAGGGCCGCCCGGGTCAGCGCGAGCCCCTGGGTGACGGCCACGGACCTGGCTGTGGGTCTGAGCTTGCCCCAGCGTCTGTCCGTAGAAGGCGACCTGCTGCCGGTAGTATTCCGCCCAGGCCATCGTGTAGTCCGGGGGCGAGCTGGCCTGAGGAGCAGCGGGGGCGGCGTGACCTGAGGGACAGAGGAGAGCGCGGGTGAGCAGAAGAGGGGCCCTACGGGGGGGGCAAAGGACACTGTCAGCTGAGGGCGCCATGCTCCAAGACTCTGGGGTTCCCGCGCACGTGCCCCAGGAGGCGTTCTCCCAGGTGTGGGCCAGGCCGCCGAGGGCTGGGCACTGCCACCGTGCGCTCCAAGGCCCACGAGAGCCTGTGGGTCCCTGCTCCACCCTGACAATGTCAGTCTGCTGCTGAGGCACGCGTGCGAGACACACACACACACACACACACACACACACGCAGGCGCACAGACAGCGAGGCGGGGAGGGGGCTGGCCCGTGCCTGCCTGCCCAGACCCACAGAGCACAGGACACACAGACACACGTAGGGGAACCCGGACTTTGACGGGCGCCCAGGCTGATAAAGACCCTCCCATCAGCCGCCAAGGAGCGATGGACCCCAGGACCCCAGGGCACGGACGCCACCAGCGATGGACACCAGGGCAAACACTCCGCCCAGCCTCTGACCGAGCACTGCCGGCCAGCAGGCCACGCCCTCCAGAGTCGAGGCGCAACAGGAGCCCACCAGCCACACCCCACGCGCGGACAGCTTGGGGGGAACACACGGCAGAGGCTTCAGGTCTAATCGTGAATGACCCGCTCTGGGCTTTTTGTGTCACTAGGCTTTGGCTTCCCCTTCTGAAGGCTGCTTTGGTTTCTGGCAGGTGAGAAGGCAGGTGCCTCGGGCACCTCCTGGCCGGTGCCAGGCTCCTCTCCCCCGCTTCCCCCTCTTCTCGTCCATCCTCTGCCCCAAAGGGCCAAGAGAGGAGGTGGCAAGACAGCGAGGAACAGGACGCCCTGTCTAGGGGCCAGGCCCGGCGCCTGGCCCTGGGGTGCTGCAGGCTCTGAAAGCAGGGAGAAGGGGGGACGGACACAGAGGGGCGTGGGAGAGAAAGGTGAGCCCCGAGATCCCAGCACTCGGGGGAATAGTTCAAGAGCAGAGATGAGGCGGCAAAGCAGGGCGCAGCCCTCGGGGCGGGCGGGGGCTGTGTCAGGCCTGCTTGCTGAGGGCCGAGGCACTCACTCTGCTTTTTGTAATAGTCTTCCCAGGCCTTGCTGTAGTCGGGCTGGCTGCTCGGCGGCTGGCTCTGCTGGCCTGTGCGAAGAACACAAAAGCAGTCAGGCCTGCGGGGCTGCCTCAGCCTCAGCCCGCCAGCGACTCAGGCCCTGCCGTCTGCACTCGGTCTTGCCCCCGACACACTGCTCTGCAGTCGGCCCTGCCTGGGAAGGTGGCAGTCAGCCGGGGCTGGTCCGGTCGCAGGGCGGCTACTAACACCCACGTGGGGCTCCAGCCAGGCCTACAGGGGAGGGTGTGGCCTAGCCCCCAGAGGCCAAAAGCAGGACAGCGGGACTCTGTGGGTGCCCCAAGACTGCTGTCGGAGGCTCGGGGCCACACCTTTCTCCTGGCTTTTCTGTTCAGTGATGGCTTCTGCTCCGGACAAGCAAGGTCCAGAGGCGCCACTTCCAGCTGAGAGGAGGCTCACTCAGCAGGTGCGGACTCCTGCTCACCTCCTGCCTTTGTGGGGGAGACGTGGGCGTGGGGCATGCACCATACCGCGTGGGAAAAGACGGGCCGGGAGCAGGCCAGCGCCAGGCCTGGCCAGATGCAGTCAGGACTTTCTTGCGCACCGGTCAGGGCAGGCTCAGGGCCCGCCCACCCACGCCTGTCCTGGTGGGTTCTATCAGGGCGAGTCTGTGGCTGCGGGCAGGACGAGCTAGTGTGTCTCAGGGCCGAATACCAGTTCACTGAAGACTGAGGAAGGGTGGGGGCAGGAGGGCAGTCAGGACACTCAAAGGGGGTGGGGGAGAGAAGCGCGGGGAGCCCCCCCCCCGGCACTCACTGCAGGAAGGGACTGAGAACACGAGTGAGGAATGCGGGCAACTCGGACCTAGAGGGTGTGGGCAAGCAGGCGGTTTCTCCCAAACAAGACCTCACTGACCAAAGCCAAGTCTCAGTTCCCAAATCCCCCAATCCACAGGCAGACCACGCCCGAGACCACAGAACCCGGGCTGGTGAGCAGGCAAGAAAGGAGCGAGTTTGCGTCTCCACATGCCGCCTGCTTCGCTCAGCAGAACAGGCCCCGCGAAGGCTGCATCTCTGCAGGCGTCAGGGCACAGAAGCACACGCCACTGTCCGGGTTTCTTCTGGGCCCTGGCCCCGCAAGCCCACAGGGACCTGGCCCAGCGCCCGCATCCTGGGGCACCCTCAGCCGGAAGCAGGAGGAACCGGCCGCGACCAGGCTCCAGGGTCAGCACGGCCAGAGAACGAGACGGCGGCGGAGTGCGGGTTCTACAGACAGTTCTTTGAAATGTCCTGGGTTTTTAACACATTTCATCAGAAAATACTGGGACACACGCAACCGTGCACTTTCACAGAGCTTGCAGGTACTTTCAAAACCAAACCCAAAGCTTCACTCAGCAGCTGACAAACTGGAGTCCCAGAGGAGGAGGTCGGGCTGTAGGCTGAGGGGAGCTGCGGCGGACAGGGGCGGGCGCGAGCCCCGAGGAGCGACTCCCCAGCACAGGCAGGCTGCCTCGCCGTGAGGCCCTCAGGGACCCCATGGTGTGGGTCTTCTGAAAGTTGTGCGAGATGAGCCCTCCCAGCAAGGAACCCCAAGAATGCCTCCTGAAGCCAGGGTGGGGGCCCGGGTCGGATTCCAGTGAGAACTCTGGCGGCCAGCTCGCTTGGAGGGGCCGCTCGGCAGAGCTAGTGGTCTCAGCGTGGATTTTCTGACAAGTCCACCCACCAGCAAGGAGCCCTCCTATGGCGGTGCTGGCGAGGAGAGAGGGATGCGGTCGCCTCGAGGGGAGCAGGAAGGGCGCCGGCAAGCCGGGCCGGCCCAGGCATCGTGGGTGGGGCCCGCACTCTCCCCGGGGAAGGTCGGCCCAGGTCCAACCACCCAACAAGGAGTTCCCTGACCCCTCTGGGAACAGTGACAGAAGTCACACGTCTGAGAACGACAGCTGAAGGGAGGCCGGGGAGAGCAGCCCCTCCACGCCCACCGGCCGGAGCCCCCCCGACACCAGGGGCTTCGGGATGACCAGCCCCACACTTCGTCTGCGGGGCAGCAATGGTCCCACCCCCGCCGAGCCACTTACTTGGGACCTGCTGTGCGGGCTGCTGCCACGCCTGGTAGGTGCTGCCCCAGCCCTGGGTCAGGAAGGCGGGAGGGCCACTGCGGACGACAGAGAGGCGCTCGGTCCAGGGCCCGCCTCGCCCACCCCGCCCCGCCGAGCCCAGCGGTGCCCGGCTGAGCCCCACGAGGACGGAGCCAGGCCCCACCTACCTCACGGGGGTGCTGTGGGGGTTTCCGTTCACTTTAGCAGCGATGTTGGGGAAGCACCCTGAGCTCCGTGGAGGAAAAGCGCTGTGAGAAAGCAAAGCGCAAGTCAGGACACCGGGTTCTGGGCCCACCAGAGGCGAGGCTTTGGCAAAACCCCCGGGGGCCTCCCGGGGCGGTGGGTGGCGAGTGGAAGATGCCAGGGTTGCAGGCAAGGCCCTCGACCCGAGGCCAGTGGGCTGTGGCTGGCCAGAGGGACCTACGGAGACGCAGTGCCCCGCCCACGACCTCGGGCTCGGCTGGCACACCCTGCAGGAGGGGGCAGGAGGCCCTCTTGGGAGGAGTGGCCCGGAGACCAGGCCCAGGACGGAGCAGACTCACTTCTGATGGGGCGCAGCGGGCGGCTGGCTGAAGGGGCTCTGTCCGAAGGCTCCAGGCGCTCCAAGGCCGGCACCCTGTGTGGCACAGAGGACCGTCACCGCTGTGGCGGGCTCCGTGCCCGCTGCCCCGCCCACCCGAGGCCGACCACAGCTTTCGGGAGCCAGCCGAGTGCAGGACGGACCCTACGGCACCCTCACTAGCCTTCCTTCCCGCAGGGGCCGGGGGTGCGGAATGGCTTCCGCCCAGGTGACCGCCGCCGTCAGTCCCGGCGCGTCGCGTGGCCCTTGCATGGCGCCCTGGGGGCGGGGACCAACCTGCTCGCCTCTCCCGTCAATTTAGGCCGGCCCACGCCTCTCTGCCATTCTACGTCCCCTTGGAGGTGAGCAGTGGCCAATCTGTCCTCCACCAACACTCCCTCTCTTTATCTGCTTTGAGGCGCCTGAAACTAAAGCCAGAGTCAATGCGCGCGCCCTGCGGAGGCGGCCAAGGCGGCTCGGCGGGGCCTGCGCTGCTGTGGCCCGTGGGTCCGGCCAGAGGCCCTCCCGTCACTCTGGGCCTGGCCCTGGTCTTCCCTGGCCCGCCCCGCCCCTCGGCAACGTGGAGGGCCCCTCGTGGGCTGGGAGAGGCGCGGGACGGGCGCCCGAGCATCCAGAGAGCCCGGCCCCCAGGAAGCGGGGGGGAGAGGGCTGGTACGTACACCGACTTTCTCGTCTATGAGGTGTCTGGCCACCTCGATCTGCTGGGGGATCCCCCTGATGGTGAATATCCGCAGGCTGGGGTCCGTGTTGGGGGGCGGGCTCCGCTGGAGCTCCACGTGTGCTCCCGACTGCTGGTTTATGCTCTTGATGTTCTCACCCCCTGCAGGCAGGACACAAGGCAGGTGGTGAGCGGCGGGGCCCTGCGCCTGGCAGTGCTCCGAGGAAAGAACTTTCTACCCAGTGTTTCAAAGAAACCAGCTTCAAACACAGGAACAGAGGACATGGGCCAGCATGAGTTTCAGGAGTAAAGCTCTAGTAACAACGAAATGTCACCTGGATCGTAAACATCGCTAAACAGTCACGGACTTTTTTTTCTCCGTGGAAATGTGCCCTTTTGTGATTGAATGTTCTATGTGCTTTAAAACGGCTTGAACCAAAACCAGGGCTCTCACCCTCACATGCAAAATGTGCTGTGTGCCGGGCAGCTGAGGCCTCAGGCGGCACGTGGCACCCACCTCCCCTCTCCTGTGCCCCCTGAAGCTCAGTGGACCCCACCCACCAAAAGGCACTCATCCCTCTCAGCCAAGAGTGGCAACCTGGGGGCACCTCCAGGCACAGGGGGGGCTTCCAGCCTGGGGGTGTGGGCCAACGTACTGCTGCCCCCCCAGCCCCGACCATGCCCAGAGCCCACCCCGGCCTTTGGAATCCTGTCCTGCCCCTTCTCAAGTCCCCGCCTCCTCCGTCAGGAGTCAGGCCCAGACAGAGAGGCAGCCGAGGAAGGGGTCACAGGCCTGGGTGGAGAGGGGCTAATGAAAATTTAGTTGGACTCTTTGAAAAACCTGTGAGAGTCCCAGTCTTTTAATGAAATTTGCGTGACAAAAGCTCCACCAGTGTAACAACAGTTTGATTCTTCTTTTGAAATTTCACAGAACTTACAGATCAGCTTTGGCCTGCCGGGTTGGTGAGGGAGGGGGAAGAGCCAGAATACAAGGAAAAGTGGGGAGCACAGCTTTGCAAAACTGAGTAACGACAATTCTGTGAGAAATCTGCTGCGGGGCACCAGGCAGTCCCAAATACTCAGTGCCCTGGCCACGGTCCTGGCTCGGGGGCAAACACACCCTAAAATGACACGGCCCGCGTCGCTGACATCTCCCGTCTGCCGTCCCCCCACACCCGGCAGGCTCCCTGTCACGGGCTGGGAGGGGGCACCCACAGCAGGCACAGCCCAGAGCCCAGGGCCCTTCCTGAAGGCAGCGGGCAGCCCTTGCGCTGGGCCGGGGCCCCAGGAGCCGACAGCACGGCCGGGGCTTTGCTCGAGGAGGCCCGCGTGCTGGTTTGCTTAGGTGCTGTTAAGTTGAGAAGCAAGTAACAGAACAACTCAGCAGACCAGGTCTCACGCTCATGATTTCTGCAGCTCTGCCCCAGTCTGAGGAAGGCGGCCCTGGCCAAAGGCGGCAGCAGTGGCCAGCGCCGAGGCCCTGGCACCTTCCCTCTGCTCGGGGTGGGCGCAAGGCCCGCAGACCTGCAACTGCCGCCCCCGGCTCACAGGTGCTGGCTGCGTCTCCTAGACACCACGAGAAGTGAGCTGCTTTGCACCTCGCAACAGCATCTTGGGGGATAACAAAGAGGAGGACTCAACAGAGACCTTCCCACCACACCCCAGCACAGAGAGGCACCCTCTGGTCTCCACCCAGAGACCCTGGGTTCTGGAGGCCAGAGCACAAGGGCTGGCCTGTCTGAGACTGAACCCCGCAGCCCGACACCCCCTTCCCTGCGGCCGTGGGAGCAGGTGACTAAGACCAGGAGGCGCCACCGCATTGCATGGGGCCGGAAGGAGTTAATTTAAGTTCATCTTCCTTCAAAATGAGGTCACCGGCTGGCACATGGTGAGTGTCTATACACTCATTCAGCAGCTTGCTCCATTCTGCCACCTGATGGGGGGCAGAAGTGACCCACCAGCGGCCCCCCGGCTGGACGTGAAATCGTAAAGCAATTAATCAAACCCGCTAAAAAGCCTGGCTGACAAGAGCAGGGCCGGCCCACTCTCTGTCGCCACCACGCATTTATCATGGAAATCCCGGCCTCAGAGGCCCCGCGTCTGCCCAGGGGCTGGAGCCGGGGGGAGCAGCCGCCCGCGCCCGCGTGTGGCTCACTCTCCCACCCTCACCCACACGCCTTTCCCAAGGAGGGGGACCTCACACCCAGCCTCAGAGGGCAGCAGAAGACCCCGACAAAATGTGCCCTGGGCGCCCCCTCCACCCCGCCCGGGGTAGCTGGAGCACCGGGACTACCCGTTTCTGCTCGGCTTAGCCGGGCCTCCCTCCGGGGCCGCCGGGAGGACTCTGAGAGGACAAGATGGGCTGTGTGGTGTCGCTGTCTGCGAGGACCTGTGACATGGCAGATGGCCAGGTGCTGCCAGGGTCCGGGAGAGACATTTGCACATAGACCCCTGGACAGGATGGCCCCAGGGGCACAGAACCTGGACAGGCACCGAGTAGGCTGGCCTCAGGGCGGTCCACTCGGGGGAGCAGGGGCCGGAACCATCCCGGGGTCCTGGCGGCTGACGGGCGTCAGATACTCGCCAGCGGGGTGCCTGCCAGGAGTCAGAACAAGCCCGCACTGTCTGCCACCTCCAAGAGGCTGCCGGGCCAGAGCCACAGGCAGGGCGACCGCAGCCTGGGGAGGTGAGCGAGGAGCAGGGGAACCGCCCAGCTCAGTTCTCCAGCAGGTGCACGGCAGCCTTGGTGCTCACATGTGCCCAGGTCCTGGTCCTCGGGGTACGAGCACCCCAACCGGGAGATGTCTGGTCGGAGAAACCGGAGACCTGAGAAAAGCCTATCCTACTCCCCAGAACCCCCTCCCTCCACTCCCCGGCCGTCGTAATCATGAAAAGCCAGCAAAGATGCAGACGAGCCCAGAGTCGATGTGTTTCCCAGCAGCGAGGCCGTGCCCGGCGTGCACGAAGGCCAGCCTGCTGCGGGAGGCCCTGGAGCTGCACCCACTCCCGGCGGCCTCTCCTGTGCGAGCCCAGCACGGGGGAACCAGCAACCGCGGCCTAGAACTCGGCCTGCGCCCTCACAGAGGGCTGGGAGGAGCCACGGCAGGCCCAGGAGGGTGTCCACTGGCTTCTCTGAAACGCCTGGGCCAGCTCACACTTATCCCTCCATAGGACGCGTTACTCATGGTAAATGTGTTGAAAAGACAAAAACCATTTTCCCATGACACGCCAGTGAAGACCAAACACCCAAATCCAGGAAGGGAAAAGGGACAGGCTTGTCGGGAAGCAATGGCTGCTGGAGGAAGTCATCCTCAATGCGCCTCTAAGCTCCCTGGGGGGGTAATTACCAGTCAGTCAATCAACAAACACATGCGGAGGCCCCTCCCCCAGGCAGGGTGCTCTTCCAACAAGCATAGTGCTGGCCACAGCAACGGGCCGCCAAGAAGCCCCTCGCCCTCCCACCCACAAGGGGACCACACAGAGGGGTCCTGCAGAAGGCCGTGGGCACCACGGACCTGGTCTCTGCCGCCGGATGCAGCCCCGGACTGCTTGTCCTGTCTGCCGTCAGGCCCCCGCTCACCTTTGCCGATGACCAGGCCACACTTGTCTGCCGGCACTGAGTACGTGATCTCCTGCACGCCGCCCGAGGCGCCCACGCTCCAGTCGCCTCGGCCACGGCCTCTTCCCCTGGCCACCGTGAGGCCCCCGAAGCCGTCTCTTTCCTGGGAAGGAAGCAAAGCTCAAGTGACAGTTTCTGCCGCTGCCACCAGCACTTTCCTCTCCAGGAGGTTAAGTGACAGGATGTAATCAACGCCACACATTAGCGCCGGCGCAGGCTCCACGCCCCAGACGCCGCGGTGCTCTTTAAAAGCAGAATTAACACAAATCACAGGCGCATCCCGGAGGACGTGTGCAGACACGCGTGTGGTTACATAAACAGCACACACAACCCGACTAAACAGGCAGCCAGGTATAAACGACGCCGGAAGCCCCGCGCCCCTCCGGGCTGGGCCTGCCTCTAGGGCCGGCTGTCTTCTCGACGCGGAGGCTTTCTCCGTGGCTTACACCGCTGGGCCTGGCCACCAGAAGCCAGATGCTAGGTGCTAAGGAGCAGTGGGCCCCTGAAGGTGACACAGTGGCCTTGTGTGACTTCTGACCCTCCCGCCCAGCCTGCCATGAAGAGCAGCTCAGACACTCACTGCGGGATGAGTCAGATCCAACGAGCAACAAGGACAAAGGGATTTCAAAGAAAAATGGGTGTCCTGCTCTCAAAACCCAGCCGGGAACCAACCAGGTCTTAGGCCCAGTCTGGGACTAGGACACCCGACCCCTCCTCCCAGCACCCCCAGCATAGCACATGCTGAGCAGAGAAGTTTCCTGTCGTTCGAGGGCAACTCATCTCATCTCAGCCAGCTGCGTCCTCCGAGCCACAGTGGGGCTGCACATTCAGAGCCTTTTCAGGGGCAAGGGCAGAGCTGTGAGGCTGAGGGACGAACAGATGCAGAGGTTGGCAAGCCCCGCCACGCCCATGAAGTGCAGGCAGCTGAGGCTGTGCTTTCACGAGACAAACGACAAGCAAACAAGGGGATTCTAGGGACTTCCGTTAACACGCTGTGTGCGGGAAACATGTTTATGTTTTACGTTGACTGGTAGTAGAGCGCGGGACACGCATTAATACGTTTTTTATAGGCTAGCGGTAGAATGCGGGTAACGGATAAATAGGTTTATTTTTATACTTTTTTTTTTTACACATAAAAAATCAGCAAAAATGGCCCGCGCCACCTGTTAGCACGCGATAAAAACTACCCGCAAACAATGTGTTAACCCTTTGCACTCCGAACCATTCTGGACATTGGCTACCAGCTACTCAACGCTACTTTGCGGCGGAAACGTGCATTTACAGACCCTCGTATTATTTAGTATAATTTTGGAACCAAGTAACGTATTATAATGATATTGGACTTATATGAATTGGGTGACATCGAGGAATGTATATTTGCAAAAAAACCAGTATTTTATTGTTTATAATTTTGTACAGTATGATGTTTTGTAACACTCCCCAATATGCATTGCAGGCTGATTAGTGCACGTTCTCGTCCGACACAAAACCCGCTGACATTTCTTGTATATATCTTAGTAATTCTACGATATTTTGATTTAATTTCTTGTGCCATTTCAAGATAAAACTTCAGGGAAACATGCATGTCTCAAAAAGTTGCGTTGAAATAACTCAATTCCCCGTAATCACTAATAAACTGCAAGGTCCCCTGAGAGGGGACATCCGAGTGATATGCTAGAATTCCGATGTCCTCTGAGAGGGGACAGCGGAGTGCAAAGGGTTAAAACACCCAGCACGCAACCTACTTTCAGGGCACCGCCACGGACTCGCAGACAAGGGTCTCTTCCGACGGCCAGAGTATGACTACACAAAGGCCGTTAGGGGTTATTCAGCGGCCTTTCCTGAGCCTGTTTCATCCTAACTGCCTGGGAAGCTCCTCACTGCAGCATTCTGACTCAGCAGCTTCAGCACGTATACACCCCGAGATGGCTGGGGGGTCCCCTGGGGAGCACCACCCCGCAAGCCCCTTTAATGTGCTTCTAGGCCCAGCGAGTCCAAAGGTTTCCGAGGCCACATGGCTAATGGCAGATTTCCAGTCTCTTGCTTTTTCTTCACACGCAGCTGTTCTCGAACTTCCCCTCAGTGCCACATGCCGGAGGACACCTCCACAAGTTACAGTGGTTCCCCAGAATGATGCACGACAGGGGGCGGGGGAGATGCCAACAGCAGTGTCACACGAGCACGCTCACATTCCAGACAGAGACAGCTCGGGAAGACCCCGAAGC